>APFE030562772.1:256263-276415 GCA_000404065.3 Pinus taeda
AAACAGGGCAACGACTTAAGATTGTTGCAATCAAAAGACAAGGGATCTCATCACGAGCCAGCTTGTTCAACAAAAGTGTAAATCAAGTGAATGACTGTGTCATAAATTGGCCACCAAACCAAGACATTGTTCTTTAGAGAATAAAAAAGAAAAAGTGTCAAAATGGGTTTTTCTCTAAAAAAATTGTAGATTGCTTTAAGCAGGATAAAGGATCATTGTTGGGTAACAGGTAACCTTGTCAAGGCTATGGACGCCTACTGGCAGCAGAGACTCTACCTACGGTAAATGATTATATTTTAAAGGACCAACATAGCAGAGATGACCTCATTTTATCTTTAAAAAGGACCAAGTAATGGCCGGTGTAGATATAAGGGCTAAACCTCAGGAAGCGAAATATTGGAATAGAGAAAAGTTGAAACAAAGTATCATTGATAGGATAAGACATAATGTACTCTATCTGTCCATAACAAAGTTTAGACTGATGAAAATTTTTCTGTTTCGGAAGTTGAAGTTCAATAGAAAGTCAAAGATAACTGGTTCTTCCCAGTGAATCGCCATTGTTGTGGTCACCAACAACCCCCCTCTTTTGTTTGATATTAGCAATAACACCAAGCAAATAGGGGACCCTTAGTAAAAAATTCAAACAAACATCCCCATGAACATTTTTGTTTTTTCCTTAGAATTTTGTCACAGCAAAGCAAAGGAAACACTTCTTTTATGAGCATAACAAACCATAAAGAAGCGATGCTAAATTCATCGCATTGCATTTACCATAAGCGCTTTTAAATGAAAAGCTTAAGAAATCCCTGACGGCCGATGTGCGACGTCGCATATCGCAGCAATCGCGTAGAGCAGAACACAATGACTAATATCTACGATCTGCGATTTGTGATCCGTGATCCACAATCCACGATCTGCGATCTGCGATGATCCGATATTGCGATACCACAATACTATAACACAAATCTGCGATCTGCAATGAGCGCGAATTTTGCTCAGCACAACATTCAAGGAAAGCTGTCCATTAATCAGAATTAAGCGCGCGCCTGTAAAAAGGAAATTAATGATTGTACGAATGGCTGCTTTTCATTTTTCTAAGAGTCAGTTCACTTTGAATTTCATGATTATACACACGCAAGATCTGAAGCTTTCATATCAATCTTTATATTCATTTACTCTTTTCCTTTACGCAAACTATAAAACAGGAGATATCATGGAGCAATTTTTGCAGGAAACATCTAAGGAAAATGGGAAAGCGTCGATGCTCAGAGAACACAGAAGAGACCTCTTCAAAAGTAGGAACCACATACAATAGGACTACAAATTCCAGAGTATCACTCAGCAGATGCTAA
Source organism: Pinus taeda (assembly GCA_000404065.3). Taxonomy (NCBI): domain Eukaryota; kingdom Viridiplantae; phylum Streptophyta; class Pinopsida; order Pinales; family Pinaceae; genus Pinus; species Pinus taeda. Next base: position 257,616 of record APFE030562772.1, read on the forward strand.
CGACTGAAAGGTCATCTGAAGCTCAGAATCAAAGGCGCACAAAAGCAGCATGATTACAAAGATACCTGAAGCTTACACACCAGAAAAGCCCGGAATAAAGAACGAAGGCAGTTTTCAATCCAGAGAATTGCTCGGAAAGTAAAGTCTTCTGACTCATCAAGTCGTTCGCAAAGACAGAAACCGAAATAGAAAAAGCAGAACTAGTTTGAGGGAAATTTGGGTTATTACCAAGTATACACTAAGTCAGCGGGAGATTCTCTAAAATATATGATAGTTTACCAAAAAGTGGTGCCAACCCTTGTTACTTCTATTTTTATAGCACACACGAAAGGGGAAAGGCAACCAACCGACTCTTCTCAGACGAATGTTGCACACTTACAACATTAAGGAGCAAGTACAAAAATAGTTCAAAGTCCGATTTAATTTTAGAAATAATTTGCTTTATCGGAGGGACGGTCATTTGAAAACCGGATCCCAAATTTATGTAATCAAGTTAATTAGTTAGCAGTATTTAAACCCTTCTCAGGCATTTAGAGAAGGGTCCAGAGATTTGTCAAAAGCTCGTCCTCAGAACATGCACTTTTGCGCCCTCGAAGATGGTTTTGATGAATGGATGGATCAAGGTTTATTAATGTTTGCATCTGATGTCTGCTACTGATGTTGCACTTCTATACTCTTAGTAGATGTTAGAACAAGGAGAGATAAATCATTGTTGCTTGAACCTTATGAGTGGAACCAGTCATAAATGGTACTTTTATCTCTTAACTATTCCTGCTTATGTTCTTTAAGTGATTTATAGTTTCAGTTGTTTATATGTCATTGTATGAATGTATGAGTTATCATTTGGCACTTTTGTACGGTGGAGTCATATTGTTTATGCTTGACATATGAGTAACTTATTATGTGATATGTTGTTCATAAATGTTTTGTCTAACTTCTTATGCAAAATAGTTTATCTTTAATGATTTCTATTCTTATGATAGCTGAATGATCTTTATTACCAGTTATTGTTCGAAATCTTTTTAGATCGCATAATAGGAGATATATACCCCAGGTTAGTGTAGATTAGATGTGTTGATTTTCACTAGATTACAATAGCATAGAGTTAGTTTAAAGAGTCTGAATTAGATTAGCTTTAAATTCCTCTTAGATCAGCATAGTTCAAACTCTACACACACACACAACTAAGGTCGGGAAACTGGTCCCGTCATCCACAGTCGGACCCGCTACACCAAACAGATAAGGAGCTGCCAACCAAGGTCCGGACCGGGTGGGTATCCCCCTTGTTGTCGACCCGATTTTCGGGGATTCAACACCTTCTCATGCTCATGTTTATCTATCATTGCATATTTAAACACGTTAGAATTAGCCATAAAATCTAATACGTACTAGTCATCATTGAAAACATGAAAATTAGCAACATTATCGAGCACAACTGGCTTATAGATAATCTCAATTGAAAAACCATCTCTTAGTGGTAATAACCTAGAAACAACATTAGCTAATGTGTTTGCGATCACATTTTCATGAATCATATCTAGGAACAAAGTTGATATTAAAAACTAGAAAGAAAGGAATAACACGCCCTACCTCTTACTAGTAGTTTTTAAGATTAGGTGAAATATAATGAATAGTATTCCATACCTGTCGTGTGATAATCGTTGAGTCACCTATTACCTTAATGTTTGTTTGAGGGGTCTTGGACCTAGGTTCAAAGTTAGTTGCACTAACCAACAAAACCTACACTACCATCCCTTTAGGCAATAACCCACATAATGCAGGTTGTAGTCTCACCCGAGGCAATATTGGGGGATGCTAGAACTAGGTTTCTACATCCAAAAGGATATGTGATGTGGTTTAAGGTGCTTTTTGTAGCTTTAGTTCAGATTTGACCTTTGTCAACCCTTATTCATGAAGCTTAGATGATTTTTAGTTACATAAAGTTATAAGATTTAGATAACTATCTAATCATGCATAAAATAACATCCAACAGTTGATCTGGATCTTTGTTGAGTAACTAAGATAAAATACAGATAAATGTCATTCAGTTGTGCTAAATACATAAAATACACAATGCATAAAAATAGACACAAATTTGCTTCAAATATCTTTCTATTACTTCATATCTTCCTCTATAACGTTTCCAGACCCTTTGCACACATCGGTAGGGGCCCGTGCACTCAACTACAGACTTATGAAGGTCTGCACGAACTCAGATGCAAGAGCCTTTCCCTTCACCCAAAAAATAGAAAGATATACAATTATAGACCCAAAATCATATCATAATGACTTACTTTATTGATTACCTTAAACTTGCTAAGACATGCCTTTATATATCCCTCTCTATTACAATACCATGGTCCACAAACCATGGGTGGATCTCAAAACAATACCAAAATATAAGGGGTTTTGACCTTCCTAAAACCCCTTGACTCATATTTGACTTGCACTACTCGTGCTTCGCTCCTCAAAATGTAGAGACTTACAATATTTTAACAAAATTTGACCCAGCGGACCCTATCCCAACAGGCCCCCAACACAATTATGTGACTTGTCCTCAAGTCACTCCATGAGTATGCTCTAGATATTTTCTTTTAGGATAGTGAACAAAGAAATCACTGGGTGAAGCACCTCTCTACATTGAACAACTGCCTGTCGCACTTCTTCCACCAAATTTTCCATAGTTGGCCTATCTGCTGCTAAATCGATGGTTTGTTGCATCTGCTTCATACTCTTAAGCGTGCCTTCCATGGTCTGTGATATTTTCCATGCTTCTTCTTCGCATGGCTACATTCGTGCAGTGATGATCTACATCTTCTTCCGTAGCTCCTCGATCTATCCTTGCATGAATGTCCCCTCTTTCAATCAGGAAAACCATTGCATAGGGGTTAGGGTGTGTGTCATTTCCTTTATCTCGTCGTACTATAGCTGCTTATACCAAATCAAAACTTCGATCTTCTTCACCTATGGGTCCTCCTGCAGTGAACCCCATAGTTCTATCGTTTCTTCAAACATTTGGCTACACTCTTTAAGAGAAACTTGGTCAGTTCTGGTGGCAACCTCACACTGCTCTCTTATCTTCGGTGGTATGGTGGGCTACATCTTCAATTGAAGCTCAGTAATTTGGAGCTGCAGATTGAAATGAACTTTATCCACCTGCGCCTTTGATTCTCTAAATGATTTTTCTAGTTGTTGCACTTTTTCTTCAGAAGCAACCTCTGACTGAATTTGGAGCTTGGGGAGCTCACTTCATACTCTTGAAATAGCCTGCTCCAACTGCACCCTTCATCCAACTGCCTCATCACGGTCCTAGAGAGCTCTGTTCTTTTCATTGCACATATGTTGATTAGTGATTTGTGCATCCTTGATCACCATGAGAGCCCATTTCTCTTGCACCTTAATCTCATTAGCTACACCTTGGTGTAGCTCATGCAATGTGGATAGGGATAGCGCCATGAGGTTAATACTTACATCTTTGGGCAGCTGGGCATGTTCCCATTCTACAACCTCATTCAAATATAAGGATCCACCAATAAGGGGTACAACGCGGAGCTCTTAGCTAAGGACCTATTGCACACTACCTAATTTCATTGGCTTCACGCTCGCTTAGGACCAGATTGTTTGAACCACACTCGCCTAAACCTGGCTCACCTAAAACTGCAACTCATGAGGCCTGCTTAGACCTTTGAAAAAACAAATTGGTACTAATCTTCAACATGGCCCCAAATCTCTTATGTCGCAGTCTGAATAGTATCTCCAATCTAATCAAGGTACCCTTCAGTGAGGACCATGGCCTCCACACCAATAGACTTATCAGACTTGTTCTTCTTGCATGCACCTCCTGTAACTAGTTCCTCCTTTTTCTACATCGTATAACCTTCAGGAGCTACACCTGTAGATAAAAACTCAATGATGTCTGCAAATTTCTCATTCTTAGCCCTGACAACAAAGAGTTGCGCATTAGGTAATACTTCCTCTATATTTGTAGGCTCTTCACCATTTTTTATTCAAGATAGGTGGTTTGGTCTAACATTCAATCTCCCTGGCTTCACTATGACTTCAAAATCATATTCCTAAAAAGGGAGACCCATCTACATATCCCCCCCCCCCCCCCAACACAGGCTTATTAACCAGGTACTTCAAAGCAAGATGGTCTGTGTACATCTTAAAGTGTGCACCTAGTAGATAATGCCTGAAATTTTATAGTGCATAAACCATGGCCAAACCTCCGTGCTTTGTGCTTGATTAGTTCCTTTTGGCCTTAGATAGTTTCCAAATAGCAAAGGAAATTAGGTGATCAATATCTCCTGCCCCTGGTTGTGTTAAGATGACTCCTAATGTTATGCAAGACGCATCCACATGTACATGAAATTCCTTCTTTCAATTTGGGAATACTAGGATTGGCACCATAACCATCTTCTCCTTAAGAGTATCCAAGCTCTTATGAAAATTGTCATCCAAACAAAACATAACATCCTTCTTTAACAACTTCTCCATGGGTGCAGTGATCTGCACGTATACCTTAATAAACTTCATATAGTGCCCAGTATGACCCAATGTTGCGTGTAGCTTCTTTACATTCCTAGGCGGTTTCATATTGATAATGACATCAATCTTAGCATGGTCTACCATAAATCCTTGATTATAGATGACGTGGCCTAACAATATTCCATAAGGTACACATAAAATGAATTTCTTCAAGTTCAAAGATATCTAGTACTTCCTACAGGTATCCAACATTAGGTGTAGACTAGAGACATGCTTTTTGACAAGCCCAAACACTGTCCATTCATTGAAGTATAATTCCAAAAACTTATGAATGGACTCCTTAAAGCCACAACAACCACCCTAGAAAAAATTATAATGGCATTTTTGAGTCTGAAAGGAATAATTGTATACTGGAACGACCCCCATTTAGTAGTGACCATTTTATCGAGTTCCTCTTGTACCTTTTCCTTATATTTTGGGTTCAACAGATATGGGCACTGCTTAATGGGCTTTGCATCGGGTTTTAAATTGATCTTCATTACCCCAAATCTCCAACTATCCCCTTCAAGTCAAAAAACTTGGCTAGAAATAAGTCTTGATATTCATGTAATAATTCAACTACCTTATCCATTGTACCTTCATCACAATAATCACCAATGTTTGTGAATTTTGGTTTCTCCTTTGAACCAATGTCACCTGCTTTGTGTGCACCAGTTGCGAAATATCAGGGATCTCCACACTAGGACCCCCAACATCGTGTTGTCCCACTGATCCACGAATATTAATATTCCGCAGATCCTCATCAACTTATTTCGTTATAACATTGTAACATTCTAAAGCATGTTGCAACTGTGTACTCCAATCAAGTTGTACCCATGTGATAGGTTGGATGGGCGTTCGAAAGTGTGGAGCTATAAAAAGGGTCTCTTTCACCTCTAGTTACCTCAGATTGATATGTCAATCCGGGAAAGTTTTGTTATTTCAAAGAGTGTTTCAGTCTGAGGCTATCATTTGCTAGAGTAATGCTAGTAGCATAGTGTTTGAAAATACAAAAGTAAATGGATGCTTGTTTATAGTTTAACTACTTCAAAAGATTAAATCACACATTCAGAACGCTAAGCAATTTATCAGTCAAGGGTTCGGTAGCAATAACCCATCCCTTTGGAAACTGATGGAAAAGGAAATCAAAGAACAGATCAGGGATCTAGGAGCTAGACAGTAGATGTCAAGGCTCACTACAGCCTAAGATCGTTCTTCACACCAATAACATGAAATAGAACGGCATATAAGAAATGGAACAACAATTAAGACAACAAACAACAAATCTGAAATGGAACAACAAACCTGAAATGGAACAACAAATCGGAGATGGGACAACAGTTAAGAAATAGAACAACAACTAAGTCTAACAAACAGTAATGCCTTAGTCTATCAAATCAAATGCATTAATCATAATCTACAAGAATCCAACGACAATCCTTCACTCTTTAAGGACAAATTTAATAACACACACAAATGGAACAACACTGATTACTTATAAATTATGGAATAGCGTTGAAAGCCATACATACACACAACACACTTAAATAGTAATCTGATCCAGTTATCACCTTAGTTAGAAAGAATACGACTGCATTTCAAGATAGAACAACATTATTCATGAATCCAACAATCGCAAAGATCATAACTTCCAAGATGAATTCCGCAATGTTAATGAACAAGTGCACAGCACAAAGGCTCTGTAATGGAACAGTAACAGTATTCTATAAAGAATAGTAGTATTATATCAACACCTAAAAAGAACAGTGCTTACGATGCAGAGTCAATACAATAGTTCTATCTTCAGGAACCTTAATGAATTAAACATAACAGAGCATGTGATGTAAACTTATAAAACACATCAGATTACCAAATCACGTCGATAAGCAAACCACAGAAAAACCAAGCGTAATGGTACAAGAGAAAGTGTCTTCCAGGGCCGGGCCCTTAGCCTCCAGGGGTACACCGCTTGAAGTTATTCTAGACTCAAAGATGAAATAGTAACCAAGTTTGTATTCATGCATAAAGTAAAGTTACAGTAGAGCAGTCCTTAGCGAGACACGATGATCAAAGTTTTGACCTTTAAAGGAAATTACATATAATCATAACAATATTTAACTCTCCCCTTGAGCTAAAGTGCTGCCCCTTTTATAAGGGTGACGATGGAGATATCTAAGTGCAGAAATAGATAAAACAACAATCCCTCAGGATCAAGGATCCTGAGGGATTCGTCGAACCGTTAGTCCTCAGTGATTTATTCTCTTTCCTGCGCCGAGATGATATCTCCACTTCCTTTCCCGATCTAATTCGCTTTGATCTTGTTTGCATGCGGTCTCCCATCGAAGGGACAACGGTTAACCCGTCCTTGTCTTTTCCTTTGGAACGGAAACTTCTCGTTTTTTCTCCTTCCTGCATAAGGAAATGCAATTGTCAGCATTTTCGTCTTGCATATTAATCTCACATGTTTTATTACAATTCTTTATCATTTTCCGAGTTCATGATGCAAAAAGGCTTGTAAGTTCTAATGAAAAGACACTCAAATAATCATCAAAAACATACCTTCTTTAGTACTCCACACACCCCCCTTCTTACCCTTTTTCGTGCCCTCATGAAAACAATGTAGTTGACATGTAAGGTAGTGGGAGTAGGCTGGAGATGGAATCTCGTGTGAAGGCCTACATCCATGATGCGTAACTAGGTATTCAAAGAAATGGCCTGTCCAACCCTCAGGCATCTCATACAGGGCTTGGTATCCGGGTGCAAGGTGCCAAATAATTGCAGTCCAGAACCTATATCCTAACCATGATGGCCATGCCCTAAAAATGATTTCGCCATAGAGGTGCAAGCGGTTGGCAGCTAATTTAAAATTATCATACTTAAATGGTTCCCTGAGTTGGATATTCAGATTAGATATTTGATACCAGAATTTAGCTGCATCAATGGCAGGGTCTTTGATAGAGAAAAAGTATTCTAATGCTTGCCAAATGATTGCCTCATGCATGGGTCCTAATGCTTCAATTACACCTAAAGTCTTCATGAGGTTTCTATGTTTTCTCCATAACTATACTGGGTCCCTAGGCTCAGCTCTTATCCATAAATATAATCCATTTTCTTGTCTTTAGAAAGCATTATACGCTTTGAGCCATTTATTTTGATTAACGGAAAATGAAATAAATGCCTGTAATTGGATATCCCCAACAAAAGGGCCAGGGTTTAGCTTGGTCTCCTATTCTAATACAAGGTTATGTAAATAAAACTCACACAGTAGTCTCTGAACTTTTACACCATAGTGCTTACAACAATTTATAAAATCATTGATGGTGTTAATTTGTATGGGAGCACCTACTTTAACAGCCTTTATTTTCAATTGCAAATATCATTCCATTAAAAACAAGGCATAATTTTTAACAGGGCTCTACATGCTAGGGTGTCATTGTATAAAGAACATAAGGTATCCATCTGCTTGATAACTACATCTAACCTACGAGTTACCTTCGCAACTTTCTCTTGTTCCCTTCGCCACCCTTCAAAGGCCTGGCTTTCGGATAGATTGACATTCCTTAGCTGCTGCTATAGCTCTTCATACTTTTCCCGGGGGACCGTTTGCTCTCTAAGCTTTTCTGCTTCTTGCTGAGCTTGCTTCAAACCCTTTTGTAGGGTTACTGTTTTTGGATCTCTTTTCCATGTGACAGTGGAGGCCAGGAGTTTTACCTGAACTTTCCTATTGTGTTTCTTCGAGTTCATAACCTTTATCACTCCTGAAAGTGGTGCCTCCATCTAAATTTCCTTATCACGGGTCAAAATTTCATCCATTTCTATCTTAACATGAATATCAGTCCATTGTTGTTCCTTTTCAATTGGAACAACAATCTATTTCTCAGCATCATTTGGAACAGCAGCTTGGCTTTTGACAAGGTTTTGAACAACAAGATGGATTCTGGTCCTCCGCCCCTTTTCCTTGAGGGGTTTTGCTGGAGTGGTCACATTTTTCCTTTCTGAAGTCCTTTTTACCCTTTGCCTAGCTTTTAGAATCCTAATCTGCTGGTGGAGCTAGACTATTATGTTCAGTAATATTTGTTTTTCCTTTCACAATTCCCTAATTTCCGCAATTTCTTTAGAAGGAATAGCAGGCTTTTCACTGCGGCCTGGACTGTAACTAATTTCCTGATTTTATTCCTGGGGTGTTTCTTCATTGTTATGCATTGGTTGTTCCGGGGAAAGAACCCTAACTGGTTATGTTATTTCTTGGGCAACCTCTTTTTCTGACCTTATTTCCTCTGGAATTTCTTCTGGTGTCTTCTGGTTAGGAATGAATTGATCCTATTCAGCATCTCTTGTCATCTTTTCACCATGAACAGGAAGATTCTCTTATTTTTCGTCCTTTGCATGTGATTCTTCAGGTGCATTTTTCTCTTGGGGTTTTTCTTCGGCATGGAGGTGATGGACTAGAAGGTTGGCCATATTTGCCCATATTGGCCAAAACTTTGGCCAATTCATCTTCTCCCAATGGGTCCTGCAATGGGCTACCTTCCTGATGTTCCATTTCTTCCTCCTGTTCAGATTGCTCGACTTCTTCTTCTTTGTCTCTTTCTTCTTCAGATTGCTCGTCGTCTTCCTCTTTTCTTCTTCTTCTTCTTCAAATTGCTCAGCCTCTTGTTCTTTTTCTTCTTCTTCTTCTTCTTCAGATTGCTCTGCCTCCTCTTCCTACATTTCCTTCTAATTGTCTTCCTCTTTTGGATGTGGGGGTTTCTCATCTTCTATTTCTACCAGTTGGCTGGTGCTATCTTGGGGCTTCTCCAGCCCCCCTCATAGCCGTGCTAGCCGGACCGATTTCCTGTGTTTTTCTGGTTGCTCGGGTATGCTGGTGGCCTATTTACGCTTTGCCAATTTCCTGCATTTTTCTAGACGCTCGGGTGTACTGGTGACATTTTTCCATTTTTCTGGACGTTCGGGTGTACTGGTGACATGCTTACGTTTTGGGGATGGTGTGGCCAATCCCCCATTTATCATGGCAATTAGATCTTCCCAGCTGCTCTGCTGCTGGGTCAGGCTATGGCTGACTATCAACCGAATCAACCCATGATGACTAACAACTGAGTCTACATGATGTGCCTGTTTTATGCTCTGTGCAACATCATGAAGTAATGAATTCAACAATACAGGTAAATTTACAGAGCATTTTTGTTTTAGTACAACTAAGAGTTTAAGATGTCGTGGTCTTACCACGTCTTTTCTGCCCTCACACGTGATGTAGTTTTGAATGGTATTCACAAATTCTGCCCACGGCTCTCCTAGTGTTGTTGGAAGAACCCCCTTTCCTCTAATTGTCAGGCTCTAGCCTTCGTCCTGGAAAATTTCTATAATCTTCTGCAATCTCTCCTTCTTTAACGTCCATACAGGTCCAGTGGCAGGCAGTCTCGAGACCTCTGCGATTATGTCGTCGGTGATTGCTATGCATCTCCCCCTCACTGTGGAGTGATCCTCTTGCAAGTTCTACAAGAATTCAATTGCCACAGTATCGTTAGACTCCTGCAAGCGGTTGAGATAAGTCAACCACCCTGTTCTTGCCAGGATTTCCCAGGCAGCAATAGAGACTATTAACACTTGCGGTTCTCTCCAAATCGATCTTCCTCCCATGGTTTTCGATGTAAACTCTCAATGGAACGACAATTGTTCGCACTGTTGAAACACAGAGAGACTAACAAATGCAAGACTCGTTCAAACTCTAATGCTATAGAGTATACAATGGAAATGGGTTTGAACAGCAAGTCATGCAGAAAAAACAAAATAAAAAGAAATAGTATACCGTTGAGCCATGTTATACCCAAGTACATAACTTCCCGAATACTGAGATGACACGTAATCCAAGGAATGATGAGGTTAACCTCCCCCCCCGCAATGTGATAGGCTGTCCTAGCCATCAAATAAATGAGCAGCGCTCGCTCTGCAACAAAGTCCTTAAGGAATAGCGTATGGCAATATGCCATGTTTACAAAAGCAACAAATTACTGAAATTGAGGCGTAGAGTTGTGTCGCTTAATACGTAAGAGACTGCGGTGATATGATGCAAGGTTGGGGATAAGACATTTGCCATCAATAGAGAGTCTCATGCAGTCATTCTCAATTGTTCTGTCATGATTGGTGATAATATATATTCATGCATTGTATGGCTTGGGAAATAATATATAATTGGTTAATAAGGCATAAGAAACATAAGGGTGCTAATAACTTACCTATTGGTGTAAATAATGTGACTTCAACACCATTAACAGTGCTCTGCTGCCAACAGGTGTCCATAACCTTGGCAGAGTTGTTTATTTCACCCATGGAACCATGATCCTTTGTGTATGCTTAGGAAATGTTGTGTAATGTCAAAATGTAGGCCATTATGCTGGATTGGTGACCAGTTAGCCATAATGCCATTCATGAGGAAGGAGCGAAAAGTGGGCAGGCCGGATCGTGATGAGACCTCCTGTTCCAAGGGTTGTTTATTTGATATCCTTTTGGACCATATCTCTGGTGTGGTGGCCATAGTGGGAATGCCACTTCACTTTCGCCCTCATGATCATGGTAGGCTAGCTCTTAATGAGACCCCCTATCCTGCATTTGACAACTTATAAGTCATGTTTGCTCTTTTTTCTTTCTTTTTTCATAAAGTACTTTCCCTATTTATACACAAAGGGTGGTTCAACACTCCTTAAGAGTACGAATGGTGGAATAAGTCTTAACATCTCAATAGGAAGATATAAACTCTTTGCTCTTATTCCTGAATAATAATCAAAGAGGATTAAAAGGGACCAACATGATAGAGATAACCAATCAGAGCAGAATTAGTAGAACAATGAGCAAAAGATGATGAATAAGCGTGTCCTTCCTTCTTTCCTCTTACCAATTCAGGGAAATTTCTTATAAAGATAGTGATTTATGATTGACTGATTTCAGTATGTTGTGATTTTGTATCTATTGCATAAGTGCATAACTGTATTGTAAAAGACTTGAAGGAACAGGAACAATAAGCATCCTTAATTTAGAACAGAAAAAGGAACAAGCTATTTCACAGGGAGAGAAAAAGCATGCAAGTGGTGTTCCTTTTGAGAAAAGGAACAACAAAAGACCACAAATGTTGTTCATTTGGAAAAGGAACAACAGAAAATGCAAATGCCGTTCTTTTGAAAAAGGAACAACAAAGATGGAAAACGTTGTTCCTTTTGAAAAGGAACAGCAGAACACATAGATGTTGTTCCTTTGGAAAAGGAACAACAGAACACACAGGTGCCTTTCCTTTGGAAAAGGAACAGCAGAAATAAAAAATGTTGTTCCTTTGGAAAAGGAACAGCAAAGTACATCAATGTCGTTCCTTTGGAAAGGAACAACAGAAATCGAAAATGTTGTTCCTTTGGAAAAGGAACAACAAAATACACAGAAATGTCATTCATTTGGAAAATGAATAGCAGAAATCGAAAATGTTGTTCCTTTGAAAAAGGAACATCAAAACACACAAAAATGTCATTCCTTTGGAAAAGGAACAGCATAAATCGAAAATGTTGTTCCTTTGAAAAAGGAACAGCAAAACACACAGAAATGTCGTTCCTTTCGAAAAGGAACAACATAAATCGAAAATGTTGTTCCTTTGGAAAAGAAACAACAAAACACACAGAAATGTCGTTCCTTTGGAAAAGGAATAGCAGAAATTGAAAATGTTGTTCCTCTAAAAAAGGAACAGCAAAACAAGCAAATGTCGTTCCTTTGTAAAAGGAACAACAGAAATCGAAAATGTTGTTCCTTTGGAAAAATAACAACAAAAATACACAGATGTTGTTCCTTTGGAAAAGAAATGGCAGAAATAAAAAAATGTTGTTCCTTTGGAAGAAGGAACAACAAAAACACACAAATGTCGTTCCTTTGGAAAAGGAACAGCAGAAATAAAAAATGTTGTTCCTTTAGAAAAGGAACAACAGAACACAGAAGTAAAGAAAAAGAAAAAAATTACAGCAAAATGACGGCTGATCCAAAGGGGGTTGTTCTTTTGAAAAAGGAACAACTAGAAGAAAATGTTATTCTTTTGAAAAAAAAAGAGGAACAACAAAAATAGTAACACCAAAACGTTGATTCAAAAATATATACAAAAATAATTCAAGAAAAGAAATTATGTACAAACTGTAAAAATAAATCAATTCCTTAATGAATTAGAGGTGAGGAAGACTTCTCTTCCTCCCCCAAAATCTCCATATCAGAGTCTCGACATAGCTGCTGGCAGAAGGACTCCTGAGTGAGTGGTTTGTGATAGGGATGAACTCAATGGCCATTTGCCTTGAAGGCATATCCAGAATCGTCAATAGTAATTAGAATAAGGGTACCATTGTCATGTACCTTCTAGATTTTGTATGGTCCCAACCAACGAGTTTGGAGTTTCCCAGGGAAGTCCTGAAACCTGAAGTCATACAAAAGAGCCCAGTCTCCTTCGTGGAAGACTTTATTTTTAATGAGAGCATCGTGCCATTTAGCTCGTTGCTGCTGAATCAAAGCAGTGTTTTGAAGTGCAAAGAGCCTAATTTCGTCTAGTTCATTGATCTTCTATAATCGATTAATTTGTGCCTCGGTTAGATATAAGCCAACTTCCTGTGTTGTTCGTAATGTTTGGATTTCGAATTCTATGGGGAAAATGGGTTGTTTTCCAAACACTAATTGATAAGGTAATTAACCAGTGGTACTTCTCCATGTTGTTCTGTAAGCCCACAGTGCTTCAGGTAGTTTGGCAGCCCAATCACGTCTATGTGATGCAACGGTTTTTGTTAGGATTGCTTCTATTATTTTATTGCTGCTTTCTACCTACCCATTTGCCTGTGGGTGGTATGGAGTAGTGATTTTATGTTGGACATGATAGTTGTTGAGTGTTGCAGCTATTTTGTTCCCAGCAAACTGTGGTCCACCGTCTGTAATTATTTCTCTTGGAAGGCCATAACGTACAAATAGATGGAATAGGAACTGTATGACAGAGTCCTCTGTAGCTCTTGGCAATGCCTCTGCTTCAACCCACTTGGTGACATATTCTGTTGCCACCAAAATATATGTTTTTTGGTTTGATGATGGGTTAATTGGTCCAACAAAATCAAGAGCCCGTCGCTCGAATGGTTCGATGAATAGCTGTGGTTTCAGAGGCATCTCATCAAACTGACTAGGGCATCCTACTCTTTGGAAAATGTCACAAGCTTGGACAAATTTCTTTGCATCTTTAAAAATCGTGGGCCAATAATACCCTGTTTGTAGCACTTTATGTCCAGTTTTGTGATCGGTGAAATGTCCACCACATGGTCCATCATGGCAGGCTTTCAAAATGTCAAAGATTTCATCCTCTCGAACTCATCTCCTGATATGCATGTCTGCCCCTGTGTGGAACAAATAGCCCCCAATGCAAGAAAATTGAGTACTCTGCTGAACAATCTATTTCTGCTACTGCTAGGTAATTGGCAACATCAGCATACCAGGGTGTTTGAACATCCACAACAAACAGATGCTTGTCCAAAAATTGATCTTCAACTGTTGCTGCATCAATTGGCTTTGGCATTCTTGAGAGAAAATCTGCTACAGGATTTTCTTTTCCAGGTCAATCCTTGATTGTAATATCAAATTCCTGCAATAAAATCAGTCATCTAGTTATTTTGCCATTTGTGATAGGCTTATTTGCTAAATATTTTATGGCAGAATGATTTGTGTACAAGATAACATGATATCCAGTAATGTAATGTCTAAACTTATTGACAGCATGTATTACAACTAGAAATTATTTTTCAGTAACAGTGTAGTTTAATTTAGCAGGGGTAAATTTTTGTTAATGTAATAAATTTCATATGGTTTTCTATCCTCTTCCTTCCAAAGGACCGCTCCAATGGCTGTATCTGAGGCATCAGATGATATCTGGAATGGAAAATCCCAATTTGGTCCTCGAAGGACTGGGGCTGTGGATATGAGCTTCTTCAGATCCTTGAAAGCACGTTCACATTTTTATGTCCAAAGAAAATTAATGTTACTAGTTAGTGCATACAAAGGTGCAACAATATGTGAATAATGTTTTATAAACCTCCTGTAATAACCAGAAAATATAAGAGAACAGCGTACCTCTGTTTGAGTGGTAGGAGTGGGAATAAGCAAAAGTATTTGGATTTTGGTTGGGTCTACGTGAATGCCAGTTGCTGAAATATAGTGTCCTAGGATAAGTCCTTCTGTCATCATCATATAACATTTTTCATGGCTTAAACAAAGCCTGGTAGCAATGCAGCATTGTAGGACTTTTTATAGTGTATCTAATGCTGGATCGAAATCATCTCCATATGGTGTAAAGTCATCCATATATACTTCAAGTCCTTCATTTATTAAGTCTGCAAAAATGTTAAAGGATAGCCCTTTAGAATGTGGCAGGAGCATTGCATAAGCCAAGAGGTAAAACTCGGTTGGAAAATGTTCCCCATGAACAAGTAAAAGTAGTTTTGTCTTGGTCTTCAGGGGCAATCTGAATCTGATTGTACCCACTAAAGCCATCCAGGAAAGAAAAGAATTTTTTTCTACCAAAGTGTCTAATACTTGGTCGATGAATGGGAGAGGGAAGTGGTCTTTTTGTGTTGCTTTATTTAGCTCCCTGTAGTCCACACAAATTCTCCATTTCCCATCCTTTTTTGGTACCACCACAAACGGAGAGACCCATTTACTATTAGAGATAGGGTAGATAAAATTGACATTTAAAAGTATTTGAAGTTCAGCTTTTACCACATCTTTCAGATGAGGATTTAGTCTCCTATGAGGCTGTCGAATAGGTCTCGCATCTTTTTCTATGTAAATGTGGTGTGTACATAATTGGGGTTCAATTCCTTTCATATCAGGGTAGTCCCATGCAAATACTTCTTTATATTTCCTTAACACATGGATGAGCTTCATTTCTTGTTTGGATGTGAGGCTGGCATTAATGTTTAAGGTTTTTCCCGGTTCAATTTCTAAAATTTTACTATTTACAACAGAGGTGACAAGTATTGTATGATCATGTGTATCTTTCAGAGGATCTTCTTCTAATTCATTATCAAATGTTGCTTTTATCATATGACATTGTGTGCGGGATGTGAGTTCAGTTTGACTAATGAAATTATTAATGGCATCGTCTTCTGTTTGGTCTTTGAAATCAAGTGCCTCTTGTATAGTTAATGGAAATCTAATGTTATCAGTAAGGTATGATACAGGGTGCCTATTAGTTTTGACTATTGTGACACTTGGCTGTGCTGGAGGATATAGAACTAAGTTCTTGATATCTATTCCTCTGGTTATGATCATATTTCCTTGCCGATAGCCAATATAGGCATCGACAGTGGCGAGCCGAGGTCTACCTAAAATCAATGGATGTCCATCAAGTTGAGATTGGGATTTATTATCAGAAAATCGGTTGGATATTCCCAGGAGTCAACAAAAACCATGACATCATGTAGTGTGCCCTCTCGCCTAACCATAGATCGGTCAGCCAATTCTAGCAAGGTAGAGGTGGGTTCTACGGATGTAATGCCTAGCTTTTGGCAAGTAGTGGTTTTTAAGATATTGATTGCAGCTCCAAGATCAACTAAGGCATTGGAAAGAGTCTAACCATAAGTTTGGACAATTACTATTGGGTTTTCTGGGTCTTCGTATTTTATGGGTGTTTCTTTTCCTAATAATAAGTCAGATAGAGTGCCGACTACTTGGACTCTTGGATTATTTGTTATATTCCTCCTTGGTTTCTTTATGCACAATTATTTGATAGTTTTTGTGTATATCGGGATGTCTTGAATGGCTTGGAGGAATGGAATTTTTATGTACAAATTTTGTAATTCTCCCAGAATGTCAAAATCAGGATATTGTATTGGTCGAGGTATGACTAATCATTCTAGGAACGGGGGAGAGGATGTGATTGTTTGATTATGAGTTTGTTGTTTATTCACATCCTCTTCTTGTGACAGATGTTTTCTGGGTAACTGATCTTCAACATGAACTGTCTTATCTCCCTTGGTTTCAATAATACGCCCAGATCTTAACTGAAGGTCATTACACTCCCTCAGTTCGGCTCTTACTTCTGGTGTTTCTATGATTTGGAGAGATTGGACCGGTCTGTTATTTGGATTGGGGTTGGGTTGGGCTGGGAGTTTGTTGGAAATAATACTGAGAGGGGGGTGAATCAGTATTATCAAACATTTTTCAATATATCTTCCAGATTTATACTTTAATTTATTCTTCAAATATTGATCATTAGTTTGTATGTCAGTACCATATAATAATGAGCAAGAACAGGAAAAACAGATAATCACACCAAATAACACCAGATATAAGGTGGAAACCCAATGTGGGTGAAAACCACCTACTGCAATATGTCTCTATCTTCTTTCAATTAGAAATTTCTTTTACAATGAATTAGTACTGGTGCAGTCCTTTGCCAGTACGCAGGCTGCAACCCACAGAGAGCTACAACCCTCTTTCGTTTTTCAGCTTCTCTTGGAAGGGAGCTACAACCCTCTTATCTCTTGTACTAGCTAAGATACTAGTACGTAGGTGTTGACCTACAGAAGTCTACTACCTTCTCTTTCTTCCAGGGACCACGTTTCATAAATTTTCAAACTGGATCCAAAACATCAAGTACATGTGCATCACCCAATCTCCTTTAAACAATTAACTTCTCAGAATGCAGTAACCAGAAAATATCACCAGTAACCAGCCACCAATTTAACCCAGATCTCTACAGAAACAGGTAAAATACAACTAAAATATATTTCAATAAAAAGGTCCGCAACTTCACCGAAGGAAACCTGCGGATATCTGCACTTCTGCCATGAAGAGACTGCGCAGCTCCGCACCTGCTCCGCTGATTCAACTGCGCACCTCTGCACCTGTACCTTCTGTTGCGCTGCATTCCTCTGCACCTCCGCACCTGTACCTTCTGTTGCGTTGCGTTCCTCCGCACCTGCGCCTTCTGCTGCGCTACGTTCCTCTACACCTGTGCCTTCTGCTGCGTTGCGTTCCTCCGCACCTGAGCTTTGGATCGCCTGCGGACCTCTGTATAGATCCAAATTCACAGTCCTCCAATGTGCCACAGACTGTCAGATCCACGATCTGAACATGCGCCAAAGAGATCACGACCTATCAATAGATCCGCCTTACAATTTACAGATTTATCTTTTATCTAGATCTAGCTTTTCAAATCGATCACCCAAAATTTTAGATCTTAAGATATTCAATTTTCAAGTACATAGCCAAATGATCCCCTTTCCTTTTTATAGGCAAGCCCTTACTCAAACCATGGATCAAAACCATAGAAAGCCAATACAAGGGATACAAAACCTGGGTTTAATATTTTAGATGCCAAAACCATGGGCCAAAACCATAGGATCAAAAACGTCGGACTAAATACCATGGACCAAACATAAGACGCACGTTTTTCTCTGCATGAAAGTCCGTGCATTTTGGGTTCGCACCTTTTGTGTGGGATGTCTGCGAACATATCCACACTTTGTGAATGGCGTGCCTGCGGGTCCGCACCTTTTGAATTGTGTACCTACGAACCCCTTATTTTCTTCCATTCTAAGAAGGCTGATCATCAATCTTTGCTACTGGCCTGTTGCACTATGATCTGACATCTATATGAGAGGGTTGCCATCAAGTACAACATATGTACCATAATGCCAACAATCTCCCCCCTTGGACTTGATGGCAGCAACAACCAATCACTCTCCCCCTTTGACATCAAAGGCAAAGGGGCGGACTACCATACTCCCCCTGAGTACCTTCTGAAAACTCTGAACGAGATCCCCCTTTGTATATGCTTTGTGTTGAAATGCTATCTGCAAAAAGATGTTCTACAAGAAAGAACATGACTCCTACATTATAAGTAACCTTCCTATCATCAAGACTCATACATACATCCATCTCCCATCCAAGTGGGAATACACAAGATAGACACAAATCATTCATCCCCGGCATAGTGGGGAAACCAAAATAGGTCGTTACATGACATAGAGATAAGAAAAACTATCAGCAGAATCAACCTTCAGACCAGCACACATTGATCTACTCCACCAGAAAACTCTTGAGAAATCAAACCAAGGACTTCTAAGATAATGCCAACAATGCATCATTAGAAGAATATATGCTTCCCCTGAACCTGTGCCAGATGATCTCTGATAGACCCATTCGACCCACATAGACCGGCAAATGTACGTGTATCCACCTGCGTACAACAGACAAGATTCAACAGCAGGATGATGCATCAA
>APFE030562772.1:280144-346499 GCA_000404065.3 Pinus taeda
AAGATCACGAACACTACACCCATCTGATCAAAATATTACCTCGGTTCCATTATCACACATCTGACTGACACTCAATAGATTATGCTTCAAGCCATCAACATACAAAACATTTCCAGCTTTGACCTTTTCTTTCAACTGAGCAATGCCTTTTCCTTTTATGGCTGCAGGGGTATCATTTCCAAAAGAAACTTTCCTTCCCTTTTCTAAAACAGTATATGATTCAAGTTTTTCTTTATCACCTGTCATATGCTTCGAACATCCGCTATCGATGTACCATTGATTTTCCTGTCCTTTTGTATATAAAGCTATCCCACATCTTTCTGGTTGCGGTTCCTTCATTCTCCATGTTTTGGCACTTGAGGTTTGTTCCTTCAGAATCTTCATGACTAAAATTATTACAAATAGAACATTCAATTTCACTTTCAAGGGCAAAAAAGTTGTTATAGGTCCTCTTCGTGATTGCAGGCATACTTCTTTGTTTTTGAGCCTCTCTAGTCATGATTGTCTTATAGGCAACACATTGAGCTGCTTTGTGACCAAAGTTATGGCACGAGAAACATTGGCCATTGAAGAAATTCTTGCGACTATCATCCAACCGATTGTAGTTTCTACTGAAATCCATTCTTGAAGAAAATTGGGAAGATTTTACGTGTGGCTGGTTGTAGCTTTTGTTTTTCCTTAAGGTAGCATGCCCCCAATTTTCTTGATAGTCTTTGTTTGTTCTTGAGGAAGACTGTCCTTGATTTACCTGATGATTTCTATTAGGCCTTTGCTCTCTTCTTCTTGCTGTATCAAGATAACTTTTGGAGGTGGAAGCTTGAGATGCTTCTCCATTATATCCCAGACCTATCTTGATTAGAGGGGAACGCTGCACATTGATAATCTCATCAAGAGTTTCAGATCCTTTAACAAATTTAAGATTAAAGGCCTTTGTTTTCTCAATTTATTTTCTAAGGCCAACAATTTCACATTCTAACTTCTCAAGAAATTTCTCTTTTTCATCAAGTTGAAATTGCAGAGTATCAATGATCACATTCTTTTCTTCTAAACATGTTTTGAGTTTAGAAATTTCTTCATAAAACCATCCACATCTATAACATCCATGTAATCATCATCTTCAAAGGCCATTAAAAGTTTATAGTGATTACCTCGTTCATCTTTATCGCTATTTGATAGTCCATCACTATCTTCATGAGTGTAATAGCTTTTCTTGTTTGCATTTTGTTTCTTGTTCCATCTAACAGGTTCCTTCCCCTTATCCTTGTGAGGACATTTGGAAGCATAGTGACCTACTCTTCCACAAGCAAAGAATTTGAAAGGTAACTTACCTCAGAATTGTCCAGCACCCCGTTGAAGATGTTTGACAAAATTTGATTCTTCTTCTTCATCTGATATGTGTCCTGACTCATAGTAGTCTCCTTTGCCAGAAGCCTTGAAGGCAACTTCTCTCCTGTCTGATGGTCCTCCTTTCCTCATTTCATAAGCTGTTAGAATTCCATGCAGCTGTGACATTTTAAGGTTTTGAATATTCTCCTTTTCTTCTATTGCAGACACTTTAGATTCAAACCTAGGAACAAAGATCTTAGAAAATTTTCAACCACAACAACCTCTTTTACTTCTTCACCCAAATTTTTCATACAATTAACAATCTCATCTACACGTAGAAAATAGTTAGCCACACTTTCATCATTGTACATCCTGAGATTTTCATATTGAATTATGAGGGTTTGCAGTTTTGCTCATTTTACCTGATCATATCCTTCATAGCTTAGAACAATCTTGTCCCATATTTCCTTTGCGGATTTATACTACATAACTTTGACAAATTCTGATTGCGATAAACATCCCAATAGAGTATTGACTGCCTTTGCATTTGTTTCATATTTCTTCTTCTCAGCCGGATTTGTAGGAGTTGCTGATGGAAAAGTATACCCTATATCTATGATATCTCAGACTTCAGTACCAAGAGATTGAAGATAGGAAGTAACTCTTACCTTCCAACATACGAAATTTCTCCCATCAAAAACTAGTGGCCTGATTGATGCTTCCCTCTTGTAGTTGCTCATGATGAAAGATCTTCCTTCAAGCGATCAAGGTTCTTCAGAAGGACCTACTCTGATACCAATTGTTGGAAATAATACTGAGAGGGGGGGGGTGAATCAGTATTATCAAATTCTTTTCAATATGCCTTCATTAATTTATTGATCATTAACTTGTATATAATAATGAGCATGAAACAAGAAAAAACAGATAGTCACACCAAAGAACACCAGATATAAGGTGGAAACCCAATGTGGGTGAAAACCACCTGCTGCAATATGTCTCTATCTTCTTTCAATTAGAAACTTCTTTTACAATGATTTTGTACTGGCGCAGTCCTTTACCAGTACGCAGGCTACTACTTGCAAAGAGCTACAACCCTCTCTAGTTTTCTAGCTTCTCCTGGAAGGGAGCTACAACCCCCTTAGCTCTTGTACTAGCTAAGATACTAATACGTAGGTGCTGACCTACAGAAGGCTACTGCCTTCTCTTTCTTCCAGGGACCACGTTTCATAAATTTTCAAACTGGATCCATAACATCAAGTACATGTGCATCACCCAATCTCCTTTAAATAATTAACTTCTCAGAATGTAGCAACCATAAAATATCACCAGTAACCAGCCACCAATTTAAACCCAGATCTCTGCAGAAACAGGTAAAGTACAGCTAAAATATATTTCAAGGAAAAGTCTGCAACTTCACTGAAGGAAACCTGCGGATATCTGCACTTCCGCTGTGAAGAGACTACGTAGCTCCACACCTACTCCGTTGATTCAACTGCGCACCTCTGCACCTGTACCTTCTGTTGCGCTGCGTTCCTCTGCACCTGCGCCTTCTGCTACACTTCGTTCCTCCGCACCTGCGCCTTCTTCTGCCCTGCATTCCTCTGCACTTGCGCCTTCTGCTGCGTTGCGTTCCTCCGCATCGGCGCCTTCTGCTGTGCTGCGTTCCTCCGCACCTGAGCTTTGGATCGCCTGCCGACCTCTCTATAGAGCCAAATTCTCAGTCCTCCAATGTGCTACAGATTGTCAGATCCACAGATCTAAACATGCGCCCAAGAGATCACAACCTATCAACAGATCTTCCTTACACTTTTCAGATTTCACCTTCATATAGATCTAGCTTTTTAAACTGATTACCCAAAATTTCACATCTTAAGATATTCAAATTTCACACTTACATAGCCAAATGATCTCCATTCCTTTTTATAGGCAAGCTCTTACTCAAACCATGGATCAAAACCATAGAAAACCAAAACAAGGGACCCAAAACCTGGGTTTAATATTTTAGATGCCAAAACCACGGACCAAGACCATAGGATCAAAAACTCGGACTAAATATCATGGACCAAACATAAGAAATCCCACGTGTGCGTGCTTCTCTGTATTGGAGTGAGTGAAATGGGGTCTGCACCTTCTGAACGGAGCACCTGCAGGTATGTCTGCACTTCTTGGTCGGAGAACCTGGGGGTCCACAAATTCTCTTAGGATCACCTGCGGGTATCTCATCGTTGATGATTTTGAGAGCCTGAAAAGATATCTGCCACTTGAGAGAGTTGCCATCAAGTACAACACCTGTGCCAGAGTCATAATGCTAACAATATCCCCCTTTGGACTTCATGGCAACCTCAAGATCCTCAATGTCATTCTCCCCCTTTGACATCAAGGGCAAAGGGTTATGCTCCCCCTAAGAACATGCTTAAGTCTTTTCTTTGCTGATCATGCTCCCCTTGACTATAGACCAGATCTGCAAAACAATAATTTCTTCAAGAAGAACCATAATCCACCATACACCATAATGGCCGTGAAAGAGATAGAGACATATTAGCTTTGATACCAACATTCTTCTCCAAAATGTTCTACTATAATGCCAACAATGCATTATATATGCTCCTCGTGAACCTGTGCCATTCAATCTTCGACCAATCCATAAACCAGCAAATGTACGCGTATACCCCATATGAAACTCACGTACAACCAACAGTCTTTGAAACAGATGAGATTCAACAACAAGATGATGCATCAACTACCCCCAGCTTTTTCCTGAGGTATTCAAACGTTTCCCTGGGCAGAGGTTTGTTGAGAATATCAGCAACTTGTTCCTTAGAAGGAACATACTCCAATTTGACCTTTTGTGCCAGCACTTGTTCCCGGAGAAAGTGATACTTGATCGGTATATGCTTGGTTTTTGAATGAATGATTGGGTTCTTTGAAATGCTAATTACACTTGTATTATCACATAAGGTGGAGATAGGTGGCGTACAAGTGATTTGAAAATCCTGCAAGGTCTGCATCATCCAAAGAAGTTGAGTGCAACAAGATGCAGCAGCCACATATTCGGCTTCAGCTGTAGATAGAGCAATTCTCTGTTTCTTGCTGAACCAAGATACTAATTTGGAACCCATAAAGAAAGCACCACCACTTGTGCTCTTTCTGTCATCCACGCTTCCAGCCTAATCTGCATCTGTATAAGCATGAAGAGTGAGATCTGTATTTCTAAGATACCATAAGCCATAGTTTTGAGTTCCTTGACGATACTTGAAAATTCTCTTCACTGCCTGAAGATGAGTCTCCTTTGGATTTGCCTGATATCTTCCAAATATTCCCACTACATGCATGATGTATGGTATGGTACCTGTCAAATAAAGTAGACTTCCAATCATAGATCTATAGGTTGCTTGATGCACTGCTGCTGATTCATCATTTGGACTGAGGTTGCATCCTATAACCATGGAGGTACATACTGGTTTTGCATCTTCCATGCCATATTTCTTCAGGATCTGTTTGAGATACTTGGTTTGAGACAAAAAAATACCGTCTTCATTTTGTTGGATTTGCAAACCAAGAAAATATGTCAGTTCTCCAAGCAAAGACATCTCGAATTGTTTCTGCATCACCAAGGAAAAGCTTTGACTCATAGCTTCTTCATTGCTGCCAAAGATAATATCATCTACATACATAACAAGTATTAGCAATTTGTCATTTTCAATTTTTATATAAAGATTGCTATCCGCTGATCCTTTTGAAAAACCTTGTTGATGAAGATATTTGTCCAAGCGGTAGTACCAGGCCCTTGGAGCCTGTTTAAGACCATAGAGAGCCTTTTTCAGTCTGCATACAAGATTTGGATCATTCCCAAGAATGAAACCATCTGGCTGCTCAATGTATACTTCTTCTTCTAAGTATCCATTCAGAAAGGCTGATTTCATGTCCATTTGAAATACTTTGAACTTCTGAAAGCTTGAGAGAGCAAGGAACATTCGGATGGCCTCAATTCTTGCAACAGGAGCAAAGGTTTCTTCAAAGTTTATTCCTTCTTGTTGAGCAAATCCTTTACAAACAAGTCTGGCCTTGTTTCTAATTACTTCCCCATTTTCATTCAACTTATTTTTGAAGACCCATTTTGTCCCTATGACATTCTTATCTTTTGGTCTAGGGACCAACTCCCAAGTGTTGTTCTTTTCAATCTGCTCAAGTTCTTCATCCATTGCCTTGACCCAACATTCATCTTTGCATGCCTCTCTTACATTTGGTGGTTCAGTGGAGGAGAGTAATGCCAAATAGCTTGAAGCTTCTGCAATTGTTCTTCTTGTTTGTACGCCTGCCTCTTTTTTCCCCAAAATTTGAGTTTCTAGATGATTCTTTTGAACATACCTCGATGGAGTCTTCTCTTCTATCCTTGTCTATTCCTCTTCTGTATCTTGAGGTTCTTCTTCATCTTCAGTCTGATTTGAAGTGTAGTCTTCATCCTCTTCAATATTTTCATAATTTACTTGCCTAGGAATGTTTCCTTTTTCATCAACCACTACACCAATGTTGTCAACAATTCTTCCAAGTCTTTTATTGTAACACTTATATGCTTTGCTGTGGGGAGAATAACCAAGGAGAATGCCTTCATCTGCTCTAGGTTCAAGTTTGCCAAGCTATTCATCATTATTCTTAATATAGCATTTACTTCCAAAAATTTTGAAATTCTTTACTGAAGGAGTCTCACCATACCAGAGCTCATGAGGAGTTTGAGTGTTGTTCACTTGGACATTTGTTTTGTTGAGAATAACAACCACAGCAAATGCAGCTTCACCCCAGAAGGTTGAGGGAGTTCCAGACTCATGAAGCATAACACGAGCCATTTGTTGAACCGTTCTCTTCATCCTTTCCACCACTCCATTTTGCTGAGGAGTCGTAGCTGTAGAGAATTCCCTTCTTTATCCATGTTCTTCACAGAAATCGAAAAATTTATTTGAGGTAAACTCCCCACCTCTATCAGACCTGAGGCACTTAATTTTGTGATCTGATTCGTTTTCAGCCAAGGCTTTGAAAGATTTGAATTTTTTGAATGCTTCGTCCTTGTGTTTCATAAGTCCCAACCAAACCATCCTGGAGAAGTATTTAATGAATAATATAAAGTATTCTTCTCCTCGAGGTGACCTTGTCCTAAATGGACAACATACATCTGTATGGACTAGTTCAAGAGGCCTGCTAGCTGATCCTTCCTTCTCAGGGAAGTTGGTTCTGGTTTGCTTACCAAACTGACATGATTTGCATATGGTGTTGTCTGGAATTTTGATATCTGGAAGACCACGAACTGCCTAGTATTTGCATGCTTTCCTTATTTGTGAAAAACTTAGATGCCCCAACCTTCGGTGCCATAACTAGTGTTCATCATGCTTGCTCAAATAGCATTGTTGTTGTCCTTCTTCAAGTATGTATAATTTATTTGGAGTTCTTTTGCCTTTGATCACTGTTTGTCCTGTATCAAGATCACGAACACTACATCCATTTGATTGAAATATTACCTCGGTTCCTTGATCGCAAATTCGACTAACACTTAGAAGATTATGCTTCAAGCCATCAACATACAAAACATTTCCAGCTTTGAGCTTTTCTTTCAACTGAGCAGTGCCTTTTCCTTTTATGACTGCAGGGGTATCATTTCCAAAAGAAACTTTCTTTCTCTTTTCTAAAACACTATATGATTCAAATTTTTCTTTATCACCTGTCATATGCTTCGAACATCCACTGTTTATGTACCATTGATTTTCCTATCCTTCTGCATAAAAAGCTATCCCACATATTTCTAGTTGTGGTTCCTTTATTCTCCATGTTCTGGTACTTGGGGCTTGTTCCTTTGTCTGGCAAAACCTGCTCCTGCATTCAGAATCTTCATGACCAAAGTTGTTACAAATAGAAAATTCAATTTCATTTTCAAGGGCCAAAAAGTTGTGATAGGTCCTTTTCGTGATCCTAGTCATACTCCTTTGTTTTTGAGCTTCTCTAGTCATGATTGGTTTATAGGCAACACATTGAGCTGCTTTGTGGCCAAAGTTATGGCAAGAGAAACATTGGCCATTGAAGAAACTTCTGCGATTATCAAATCTACCTGCCAAATGATTGTAGTTCTATTGTCATTCGTTCTTGAGGAAAATTTACCTATGGCTGGTTGTAGCTTTTGTTCATCCTTAAGGTGGATTGCCCTGATTTACCCGGTAGTCTTTGTTTATCCTTGATGTAATTCGTCCATGTTTTACCTGGTGATCTCCATTGGGCTTTTGCTCATTCCTCCTTGCTACATTGAGATAACTCTTTGAGGTGGATCCTTGAGATGCTTCTCCATTATACCCCAGACCTGTCTTGATTAGCGGAGAACGCTATACATTGATAATCTCATCCAGAGTTTCAGATCCTTTAACAAATTTAAGATTAAGAGCCTTTCTCAATTTATTTTCTAAGGACAACAATTTCACATTCTAACTTCTCAAGAGATTTTTCTTTTTCATCAAGTTGGAATTGCAAAGTATCAATGATCACATTCTTTTCTTCTAAACATGTTTTAAGTCTAGAAATCTCTTCATAAAAGCCATCCATATCTATAGCATCCATGTAATGATCATCTTCAAAAGCCATTAAAATTTTATAGTTATTACCTCGTTCATCTTCATCACTATTTGAAAGACCATCACTATCTTCATGAGTGTAGTAACTTTTCTTAGTTACATTCTGTTTCTTGTTCCATCTAATAGGTTCCTTCCCTTTGTCAGTTTTATCCTTATGAGGACATTTGGCATCATAGTGACCGACTCTCCCACAAGCAAAACATTTGAAAGGAAACTTACCTCTGAATCTTCCAGTACCATGTTGAAGGTTTTTGACAAAATTTGATTCTTCTTCCTCTTCTGACGCATGTCCTAACTCATAGTAGTCTCCTTTTCCTGAAGCCTTGAAAGTTGCTTCTCTCCTATCTGATGGTCCTCCTTTCCTCATTTCATAAGCAGTTAGAATCCCATGTAGCTGTGACATGGTAAGGTTTCAAAGATTATCGTTTTCTTCTATTGCAGAAACTTTAGATTCAAACCTAGGGGACAAAGATCTTAGAACTTTTTCAACCACAACAGCCTCTTTTATTTCTTCACCCAAGTTTTTCATACAATTAAAAATCTCATCTACACGAAGGAAATAGTTAGCCACACTTTCATCATTATGCATTCTAAGATTTTCATACTGAATTCTAAGGGTTTGAAGTTTTGCTCGTTTTATCTGATCATCTCCTTCATAGCTCAGTACAATCTTGTCCCATATTTCTTTTGCGGGTTTATACTGCATAACCTTGACAAATTCTAATTGAGATAGACATCCTAATAGAGTATTGACCGCCTTTGCATTTGTTTCATATTTCTTCTTCTCAACTGGATCTGTAGGAGTTGCTGATGGAAAATTATACCCTGTATCTATGATATCCTAGACTTCTGTACCAAGAGATTGAAGATAGGCAGTAACTCTTACCTTCCAATATACGAAATTTGTCCCATCAAAAATCGTTGGCCTGATTGATGCTTCCCTCTCGTAGTTGCTCATGATGAAAGATCTTCCTTCAAAGATCAAGCTTCTTCTGAAGGACCGGATCTGATACCAATTGTTGGAAATAATACTGAGAGAGGGGTGAATCAGTATTATCAAACTCTTTTCAATATATCTTCCAAATTTATACTTTAATTTATTCTTCAGATATTGATCATTAGTTTGTATGTTAGTACCATATAATAATGAGCAAGAATAGGAAAAACAGATAATCACACCAAAGAACACCAGATATAAGGTGGAAACCCAATGTGGGTGAAAACCACCTGCTACAATATGTCTCTATCCTCTTTCAATTAGAAACTTCTTTTACAATAATTTTCTACTGGTGCAGTCCTTTGCCAGTACGTAGGCTACAACCTGCAGAGAGCTACAACCCTCTTTCATTTTTCAGCTTCTCCTGGAAGGGAGCTACAACCCCCTTAGCTCTTGTACTAGCTAAGATACTAGTGCGTAGGTGCTGACCTACAAAAGGCTACTACCTTCTCTTTCTTCCAGGGACCACATTTCACAAATTTTCAAACTGGATCCAAAACATCAAGTACACGTGCATCACCCAATCTCCTTTAAACAATTAACTTCTCAGAATGCAGTAACCAGAAAATATCACCAGTAACCAGCCACAAATTTAAACCCAGATCTCTGTAGAAACAGGTAAAATACAGCTAAAATATATTTCAAGAAAAAGGTCCGCAACTTCACCGAAGGAAACCTGCGGATATCCGCACTTCTGTCGTGAAGAGATTGCGTAACTTCGTACCTGCTCCACTAATTCAACTGCACACCTCTGCACCTGTACCTTTTGTTGCGTTGCGTTCCTTTGCACCTGCGCCTTCTGCTACGTTGCGTTCCTCCGCACCTGCGCCTTCTGCTGCACTGCATTCCTTCGCACCTGCGCCTTCTACTGCGCTACGTTCCTCTACACCTGTGCCTTCTATTGCACAACGTTCCTCCACACCTGAGCTTTGGATCGCCTGCGGACCTTTGTATAGAGCTAAATTCTTAATCCTGCAATGTGCCACAGACTGTCAGATCCACAGATCTGAACATGCACCAAAGATATCACGACCTATCAATAGATCCGCCTTACAATTTACAGATTTCTCTTTTATCTACATCTAGCTTTTCAAACCGATCACCCAAAATTTTAGATTTTAAGATATTCAATTTTCAAGTACATAGCCAAATGATCTCCTTTTATTTTTATAGGCAAGCCCTTACTCAAACCATGGATCAAAACCATAGAAAACCAATACAAGGGATCCAAAACCTGGGTTTAATATTTTAGATGCCAAAACCATGGACCAAAACCATAGGATCAAAAACGTCGGACTAAATACCATGGACCAAACATAAGATGCGTGGTTTTCTCTGCATGAAATTCTGTGCATTTTGGGTTCGCACCTTTTTTGCGGGAGGTCTGCGAACATATCCGCACTTTGTGAATGGCATGCCTACGGGTTCACACCTTTTGAATCGTGTACCTGCGAACCCCTTATTTTCTTCCATTCTAAGAAGGCTGATCATCAATCTTTGCTACTGGCCTGTTGCACTATGATCTGTCATCTGTATGAGAGGGTTGCCATCAAGTACAACATATGTACCATAATGCCAATAGATTTGCGGTCTCAGATTAGAGTGGGGATTTTGTTGTAAGGCTAGCAGTGTAGGCTAAGGGAGAGGAATAGTTCCTACTAGCTAATGCATTGGTCTCTTCCAGTTTGTCTGCCAAGCTGAGCTTTGTGAAGTAGGGGGAGTCCATTGTGGTGGGTATAGGTTGCTTTGCCAATATGGTGGGGCGTAAGGAAGATTTGGCCAACCAGATTGGCTTGCCTGATTCAGCCACGGGTTTGAGGAAGGAAACGACTGTGGTGACCAGTTTGGAAATGGGGGTTGGAATTGACTTTGCCACATATTATATTGTTGAGCATTATACTGTAGAGGCTGAAAAGAAGAAGTTGGGTCTGGAAACATACCAGATTGTTGCAGCTGCCACTGACGGCGCTGGTTGAGCAAATACACCGATTCTGGCTCTTCTTCCACTTCCTTATATACTGCTTTCAATCCAGAAAGTGAGGGACAGCTCTCCGTAAGATGATCTTTTGTGCAAATGGCACATGTTTGGACTGCATCCAGTGGACACTCCTTATGGCTATGCTTCTTCCTGCATCTGGGATAGAAGATTGCCAAATTCTATTCTGCCTCCATTTGCTTCTGTTTGGCGTGCATAATATCAAGTTGTGTAGTTAGTGTCCCTAGTATATCAGTTTTAATATTTTCCAATAAATTTCCAATTTCCACACTCATTACTCCTTCTGTCGAAATTTTATTATATCTTACAAATCGATCATGTTCTGCCGGTTTTACTCTTGTGATGCCTCTCGAGCTCCTGATTCATAAATCAATAATGTCAACAAAACTTTCTTGATAAATATTTCCTTTTCCCATAATGTTTAATGTTTCGATCCATTGTTCCTTCATGCCCCTTATTAATGTTGTTTTCAACACATTATCAGGTAAAGGCAGTGATGCATAAGGATATATTTGTAGATTATACTGGAAACGTTCCACATACTCTAATGTTTCGTTTGGTCTAGCTATCATCTGGAATATTTTGTCCTTCAATTCTCTAGACCTGCAATGGTCCTGATATTTTTTTAGAAAAGATTCTTTCATTTGATCCCAGTTATTTATAACCCCGCCACCTAATCCCATAAACCATCTTAAAGCAACCCCTTTTAGGGTAGAGGGAAACAGTTTCAGTTTCTAGGGATCGGTGGTGTAATCATATCCACTGTACAGTACATCAAATTCAAATAAAAATGCATCTTGGTCTTCTGATGTAAGATCGTGGAATGTAGGGATATGTTGAAGAGGGATTGTTTTCATAGGCGCATTTGCTGCAGAATCCACTATGGGGTATTGTAATGTAGAGGTTTGAGTGTTTGGCTGGTTTTGAGCCATTGGGTCAAATATATGCCAATAACCTTCTAGGATATCTAGGAGGGTATTCCTAGGTTGAGAGGGAATGGCTTTAACATGAATAGTTTTAATAGCACTTCCTCTATCTGGGATAATCAGAGTGCCTAATGTCTGAGGAGATTGAGTTTCTTCTAAGATGATTTTTGCAGCACTTCCCTTGTCTGGGTTGTTCAATGGCTGAGTTTTCTCAAGAGGAGATCTCGGTTCCTCGGTTTCCCCTGTCTCTCCTCCTCCTTCACAAAGATTACTGAAATTCCCTTCCTGCAATAGTTCTAGAGTAGAAATTTCAATTTCTTGAAATTCATGCTCTTCAATTTGACTATGCACCTCAGAAAAGGCTACAGATGGTGATCTTGTGGCCTAAAGGGAACTAGTAGGCTATTTAGAAATGACTTTCCTGGGTCCTACTGAGGGCTGAGATTTTGCTTTCTTGTAGATTTCATCTATGAAGGTTGATTGACCAAGGGTCACCGAACCCTTAGCTTTTTTTGGCTTGGGTAGAGGTTTGGAATTTTTTTTCTGGCTTTTTCTGCTTAGTCATGCACTCAAATTAACTACTAAATTCTACTCAAACAAAACAATAGCAAATCTGTAGGAAAGTGGGCAGAGGAGTAGGGCTTTTACATGGTCCACACGTAGGTTCTTACCTGCTGTTTTCAAAACCCAATTCTTCCCTAGCAGGTTCGTACACTACTCTGAACAAAAAATAAAAAATAAAAAATAAAAAATAAAAATAAAAATAAAAATAAAAATGGCTACACTCTTTCCCCGACAACGGCGCCAAAATATGGAGGTATAAAAAGGGTCTCTTTCACCTCTAGTTACCTCACATTGATATGTCAATCCGGGAACGTTTTTTTATTTCAAAGAGTGTCTCAGTTTGAGGCTATCATTTTCCAGAGTAATGCTAGTAGCACAGTGTTTGAAAATACAAAAGCAAACGAATGCTCATTTACAACTTAACTACTTCAAAAGATTAAATCACACATTCAGAACACTAAACAATTTATCAGTCAAGGGTTCGGTAGCAATAACCCATCCCTTTGGAAACTTATGGAAAAGGAAATCAAAGAGCAGATCAGGGATCTGGGAGCTGGACAGTAGATGTCAAGGCTCACTACAGCCTAAGATCGTTCTTCACACCAATAACATGAAATAGAATGGCAGATAAGAAATGGAACAACAATTAAGACATCAAACAACAAATCTGAAATGGAACAGCAAATCTGAAATGGAACAGCAAATCGAAGACGGGACAACAGTTAAGAAATAGAACAATAACTAAGTCTAACAAACAGTAATGCCTTAGTCTATCAGATCAAATGAATTAATTGTAATCTATAGGAATCCAACGGCAATCCTTCACTCTTTAAGGACGAATTTAATAACACACACAAATGGAACAACATTGATTACTGATAAATTATGGAACAGCGCTGAAATCCATACATACACACAACACACTTAAATAGTAATCTGATCCAGTTATCACCTCAGTTAGAAAGAATACGACTGCATTTCAAGATAGAACAACATTATCCATGAATCCAACAATCGCAAAGATCATAACTTCGAAGATGAAATCCGTAATGTTAATGAACAAGTGCACAGCACAAAGGCTCTATAATGGAATAGCAACAGTATACTGTAAAGACTAGCAATATTATATCAACACCTAAAAAGAACAGTGCTTACAATGCAGAGTCAATACAATAGTTCTATCTTCAGGGACCTTAATGAATTAAACATAACAAAGCATGTGATGTAAACTTATAAAACACATCAGATTACCAAATCATGTCGATAAGAAAACCACGCAAAAACCAAGCATAATGGTACAAGAGCAAGTGTCCTCCAGGGCCAGGACCTTAGCCTCCAGGGGTACACCGCTTGAAGTTATTCCAGACTCAAAGATGAAATAGTAACCAAGTTTGTATTAATGCATGAAGTAAAATTACAGTAGAGCATAGCGAGACAAGATGATCAAAGTTTTGATCTTTAAAGGAAATTACATAAAAGCATAACAATATCTAACTCTCCCCTTGAGCTAATAGTGCTACCCCTTTTATAAGGGTGAAAACAGAGATATCTAAGTGCAGAAATAGATAAAACAATGATCCCTCAGGATCAAGGATCCTGAGGTATTCGCCGAACCGTTAGTCCTCAGTCATTTCTTCTCTTTCCTACGTCAAGCTAATACCTCCACTTCCTTTCCTGGGCTGATTCGCTTTGATCTTGTTTGCACGCGGTCTCCCGTCGAAGGGACAGCGGTTAACCCATCCTTGTCTTTTCCTTTGGAACGACAACTTCTCGTTTCCTTTGGAACGACAACTTCTCGTTTTTTCTCCTTCCTGCATAAGGAAATGACACTTGTTAGCATTTTCATCTTGCATATTAATCTCACATGTTTTATTACAATTCTTTATCGTTTTCGAAGTTCATGATGCAAAAAGGCTTGTAAGTTCTAATGAAAAGACACTTAAATAATCATAAAAAATATACCTTCTTTAGTACTCCACACACCCCCCTGCTTACCCTTTTTCATGCCCTCATGAAAACATTGTAGTTGACGTGTAAGGCAGTGAGTGAGTAGGCTGGAGATGCAATCTCATGTGGAGGCCTACAACCATGATGCGTAACTAGGTATTCAAAGAAATGGCCTATCTGACCGTCAGGCATCTCATACAGGGCTTGGTATCCAGGTGCAGGGTGCCAAATAATTGGACTCCCAAACCTATATCCTAACCAGGATGGCCATGCCCTCAAAACAATTTTACCATAGAGGTGCAAGCGGTTGGGAGCTAATTTAAAATTCTCCTACTTAAATGGTTCCCTGAGTTGGATATTCATATTAGATATTTGATACCGGAATTTAGCTGCATCAATGGCATGGTATTTGATAGATAAAAAGTATTCTAATCCCTGCCGAATGATTGCCTCATGCATGGGTCCTAATGCTTCAATTACACCTGGAGTATTCATGAGGTTTCTATGTTTTCTCCATAACTATACTGGATCCCTAGGCTCAGCTCTTATCCATAAATCTAATATGTTTTCTTGTCTTTGGAAAGCATTATAGGCTTTGAGCCATTTAATTTGATTAACCACAAATGAAATAAATGCTTGTAATTGGATATCCCCAACAAAAGGGCCAGGATTCAGCTCGGTCTCCTATTTTAATACAAGGTTATGTAAATAAAACTCACACAGTAGTCTCTGAACATTTACCTGCGCCAAGCTAATATCTCCACTTCCTTTCCTGGACTGATTCGCTTTGATCTTGTTTGCATGCGGTCTCCCATCAAAGAGACAGTGTTTAACCCGTCCTTGTCTTTTCCTTTGGAATGACAACTTCTCTTTTTTTCTCCTTCCTGCATAAGGAAATGAAAATTGTCATCGTTTTCGTCTTGCATATTAATATCACATGTTTTATTACAATTCTTTATCATTTTCCGAGTTCATGATGCAAAAAGGCTTGTAAGTTCTAATGAAAAGAAACTGAAATAATCATCAAAAACATACCTTCTTTAGTACTCCACAGGAAGATTGTTTCTTTAGTCTCATGAAGCGCTTCATCAATGCATGCAAACCCATCTTCAAAACTGAATTTGAGAAAGAAACTTTCTTTCATCTCGTCCTAGTCAACGATCCCATGTTGCAACTTTGTTTCTAAAAACCAGTTCTTCAGGATAACATCCAGGGTATGAAAAAGATATGCACAGGTTGAGGCATTTCACCCCACACCCTAGTACACCATGCCAGATGTTCACACAGATCATCCTTCCCTGCATATTTTCAGTGAATCGTGTGTTCGCATGGCCAAATATTAATCGCATCATTCGACAATATTCCTTCTAGTCAACAAAGTTATCCCTGTGTATACCCCACCATCTTGTAGGTGTGGCTCTTAATGCTAGATATAACGCCTGGAACCAATGTTCCTTTGGTACATACCTTTCAAAATGTTCAAGAAATATATTGACATCACCCAAGCTAGCATAATAGGGTAACTTACGTACCTCAATAGATACATAGTATAGCGATTTTGTAAGTCGATTACATCACAGCGTAGAGACCTCATGCAACCTATTCTGCCAATTTTCTAACTCTTCATCTAAGTTTGATTGGAAGGAGTTGTCCTTCTCCCAGATGATCCTTCCATCCACAATAGGATTGATCCAACCTTCATCCCGAACAGTTAACTTATAGATGTTCTCAATGTCATCATCTCCATAATAGTCACAATTCGGTTATGTGTATCGTGCACCTTCAACTAGACCTTACTCGAAGTCTGTTATTCTCAAATACCCTCCTTTGCTTCTTTAAGTTGAAGATTGCATTCATGTCAAAGGCCCAATCAATCCTGAGCAATGCAGGGTATGGATTACTATCATCGACAATCTCAATAACTTCGAAATCAGCCACTACTCTTGCACCTTCAATGTCTACAGTTACTCCATGCAGACGCCCCATTGGAATTATATTTTGTTGATTCGCCATATGTAGCTAAATTTCTGACCACTAAAACTTAGACTTTCCCATTTGTTCCCATGTATGTTTCAACATTACATTAGCATAGGAGCCCAAGTCTAGGATTACCTAATCCATTTCGAAATCATTGATCTGCGTAGTCAGTCGCATCTCCCTATCATTTTTTTCTTGCTTTGGTTTACCTTATTAACTGTGTGTTTCCCTAGTGATGGCTTATCCTTGTTGGTGTAATTATCTATCAGCTCTTGTAGTCCCTCTACTACCTTCTAATCCCATAGTAACTTCATACAGGTATGCAGAAATGATTTCAATGTTGTGGGATTTGACTAATTGGTTCCAGTAGCATCTTTAGGTTTCCCCTTTTGCAAGGCTACCAACATCAAGTTCTCAGATGTAGAAGCACCTGGACTCATAAAACTATTTCTTGCCTCCGTGAATGTCTCTTTTTCTTTAAGTAAATCAAACCCAACGTTTTTTTCACCATATTTTCGAAACCATGACTCTGATTCTAGTTGTTTGCATTCAACATTGTCTTCACCAGTGGCTACACCACTTTGTGTGAACATGTTGGCACTAGGATCGTCTTCGTGTAGCCCGGACCTCATCATTTGAAAATTCTATGTCGGTTGTTGGGTCTTCTTCTCCTACATATTCGCTATTAAGATCGGGCAATATTTTATAACATGATCAAATTGACAACAATACTAACATGAAGGGTGCATTGGATTCTGAAAGTCGTGCGCAAAATGTCCTAGTTCTCCACAATTGTAACAAATTATCTAGCACCGACCTCTTCCAACTCCTCGTCCTTGTCCTCCTTCCCATCCTTAAAATCCTCCACGAGCTGTAGGTGAGCCTTGGTAATTCTACGAGCGGTTTTCAACCTACATCCTATATAGTGGAGTTATGTCCATCATTAGCTCATAGCTTCGATAATTCCTCTAATTATGACCAACTAATTTACAAAAGTTACAAAAACATTATTTGGAGACTGTATAAACTTTTGTAATAAGGAGAAATTATCTACTGAATGTTGTCCTAAAACTTGGAAAATACTACACCAAGTACTTGTACCAATGCTTGATCGAATGGAAGATTTTGGTTTCAACAAGTTAGGACCTCCTGCAGCTACATAATCCAAGAATATAAGTCATTATCCTTATGATGGCCTTCAACCTTGCATTTTGTGCACCAAACTTCAGAATGTTTCTCTGATTTAACCTCATTTCCCTTCTTTAGATCCTGCAACTCCATATGCATGCTTGCTAGATGTGCCTAGATATGTTGAACTCCTACATTCGTATCTTGGATTAGAAAAGCTTCTAGATTCATCGCAGTTTACAATGCTTCGACTTGAGACCCAATCTTCTATTGAGATAATGGTAACCTTAAGTGAGATAATAGAGAAGCTGTGTACCAATCCCTATGTTGTTCATCTGAGATATGAATTTTAGCTTGACTTAATAAATACTTCATTCGTTGATCTATATCCCATATAGATTCATTAACCTATTTCTTAATCTCCTTGATCTTAGTCACACGATGAGCTTTCAACTTTGGCTTCGTAAATTCTGCGTTTAGTGCATCCTTTGTATTAGACAATGAAGCAGTCAGGTGAGTCATGTTGTATATGATATACCAGATAGGAGACCTATCCTATAGTGTTGTAACCAGATGCACATTCTTTATATCATCATCATTGGTCTGTTTTTCTTTCCACACAGCTTCTATGATGAACCAAAATTGTTCAGGATCCTCCAATCCCTGACCCCTGAATATGTGCATTTTTATCGTATTTTCCATATTGAATAGCGGAGGTGGAGGTGGAGTGGTTGGATGTTGAATTCCATAACTACCCTAACCTAGAGTTTGTGCCACACCTCTAGGCGTACTAGGACTACTTCATTCTTCTTCACTTTTAGACTCTCCCAATAAGGGACTGTATTCACTTTCGACAAAGTTTTCTTGATGTACTCATAATCTCTTTCCACTTTTCATAGATCTATTCAGACCCCTTTTAAACATTAAGGTAAAGGCATAACCTTCTTTTCACACCAAATAATTTTAATCGAGGTCTTTAGCGATTTGAGTTACTTACCTCTCAGTCGCTTGAAGAATTGTCTTTCAGCTTCACTATAGGACAAAAATGTATCTATTAAAAATTCAGAGATGAAAGTGCCCAAGATACTATCAATACAATAGTCAATAGCCCTTGTAACCTTATAATCATATCTTTCAAGGCGTTTGACAATTTATGGAGTCCACATAATAGGATCATCACAATTATGAGTAGGTTCGTTATCCGTAATTTGGACATCCATTCATACAACTCACAGGGAACAATGAAAAGAAAATTTCGTGTACTTCTATGTAAAGATACCTTTGTAACCACTTTTCTTTTGATAAATGTGGATTGTTATTCTTCTAGTCTTCAAACTCATGCAGCTTCTGATCTATCCACTTCTCAATTTCCTTCTTAGTCGATATCCACTTATGCCACATCACACATCCCTTAGATAGATCCTGGTCTCGGCAACAGAACCATTTGCTGGCTTGAGGGGGCTTGGACCTAGGTTTAGAGTTAGTTGTGCTAACCAACAAAACCCTACACTACCATCCCTTTCGGAAACAACCCGCGTAGACAGGTTGCAGTCTCACGCGAGGCAGTATTGGGGGATACTAGAACTAGGTTTATGTATCCAAAAGGCTATGTGAAGTGGTTTAAGACACTTTCTGTAGTTTTAGTTCATATCTGACCTTTGCAAACTCTTATTCATGAAACTTAGATGAGTTAAATAAAATTATAAGCTTCGCGTAACTATCTAATCATGCATAAAATAACATCTAACAGTTGATCTAGATCTTCACGGAGTAATTAAGATAAAATAAAGATAAATTTCATTCAATTGCACGGAAATACTAAACTACATCGTGCATAAAAATAGACACATATTTTCTTCAAATATATTTCTATTACTTCAAATATTCCTCTACAACCTTTCCATACCTTGTGCACACTGGTGCAGGGGCCCACACACTCAACTGTGGACTTCTCAAGGTCTTCGTACACTCAGTTGTAGAAGCCTTCCCCTTTGCCCAAAACACATAAAGATATACAATTACAAACCCAAAATCATATCATGATGAATTACTTGATTAATTTCCTTTGACTTGCTAATACATGCCTTTATATATCCCTCTCTATTACAATAACATAGTCCACAAACCATGGGCAAATCTCAAAACAATACCAAAATAGAAGGGGTTTTGACCTTCCTAAAACACCTTGACTCCTATTTGACTTGTGTTACTCATGCTCCACTCCTCAAAATGTGGAGACTTACAATATTTTAACAAAATTTTATCCAAGGGACCCCGTCCCAACACTTAAGAGCTTCCACTTTGAGTTCTATGGCTTTCTTTAAACCCAGAATGAATGCTTCATATCTAGCAATGTTGTTTGTGCACTCAAATTTCAATCAGCACGAGAATAGATGAATGTTCTTTTTCACCAATTGAATTACAAGGAAGGAGTTCCAAATGTGTCTCTAGTGGTACAGGGGATGGTTGCACAAGATAACAACCATGATCAACTTCTAAAAAACAATTCTTGAAAATTACTTATGCATAACTAATAGGCTCATTAGGAGCTTGAAGCTTCATGATGATATTCTACATGAAAGGTTCACTCTCGACTCAGATTTTATTATTCTTTCCCTTATAGGGAAGCCATAAATGTGACCAGTTAGTAGCAAAGTATCCTTGAAACTTGATAGACCAGTCTCCGCTTAATAGTAATCCATAAGATTCCACAATGTCCACAATGGCAATATCAATACATTGGTGAAATCTACATTCATATGATAAATGATTTATAACATTGTTAAGCTCACCGATTTCCTGCACTAAATATCTATCTAACTATATGATTATGGCATTAGTATTTTCCCATTTAGCATTGATTTTCTTTGCAAAAAACAAGTGCATGACATTTGCAGAGGCACCAGAATCAGCTAGGAAATTATGGACATTATAATTAAAAATTTCAAAAGTTGAAATGAAAGGGGGACAAGTGGATCTAGAACTTATGTTAGTTTCATTAACGACCGATTCAAGAATAGTAAGAGACTTACTAAATGAGTGTTGAGAAGTAGAAACCATTCTACCCAACAGAGGCTGAGATGCAAATGCTTGAATGATAAAATCATGTTGCCCGGCCAGCTTTTCTATCTTAAATATGGGAATATTTGCAAAATATTTCTTCATATCTTCAAGAACGTTATGTATGTCTTCATATCGGGAAAGGTGTGTTGAAGAGGTATGTGGTGTGACTTTTTCTAATACCATGAGAGTTATGGACTTATTCTTATTTTTTCCAGAAGCATTCTTCTGATACTATGCATTTCTAAACTTATTTTGAGTGCTATGAGCAAGATTACTAGGAGGTAAAATCTTTATTCACTATTGCTTTCTCACATCTTTGTCAAGCATTGGTTCCTTGAACCTCAATTTATATTTCTTAGTAGGTTGTTGAAGAGGATAATTTCTTGTTGGGCCTCACCAATACCATTTCGATCATTTTTCAAGATGATATCAAAAGTGAAAATTAAATCACCAGCACTTGTGTTTTCCTCAGTCGAGGTTGATTCTTCAGTCTCTTGAATATTCTCTCAATGTTCTTCAGCCGACAAACATTCCATAACATTGGAAACCAGAGCATTCATGTTATGCTTCCATTCATGGCATGTCTTCTCCGAATGTGCTTCTTGATGAAAAGTATAGTAGTTATCCATGCCCAAGTTCTCAATGTTAAATGAAACATTAGAGTTATGTGCATACTTAGTTGTTGATTAATGTTCTTCTTGAAAAACAACTTAAAAGAATTATTATTAGTAGAGGCCCCACTTGAATTCCACTTGAGTTCAAACACTTCATTGGTTAACAACATTAAGGATTTAGTCAAATTGTTCATTTCAAATGGACCTTTATCTTTAGTTTTAGTGGAAGAGGCTTGGGACGTTTTGCTAGTATCTATGGAGTCCTTTGAATCTTCCTAATCAACAATGACCCCAATAGACCTTAAGTCATTTTCAATGGTCATTTCTTCTACAAAATTAAGAGCCAATGTATCCTTTGCATCATTCTTAACAAAAACAGAAATGTTAGTCGAGAATTCATTGGTATAATAATATTTAGTGATTCAATCATGGGGCTACATATCAGTGGGGAATTTGTTCAAAACTAGTAAATATTTGATTAAAATATTTAAAATTTTCTTTATCCCCATTTTAATGTTTCTTACTTCTTTAAGTAACATGGATGGAATTTTATCATCAACAAACTTTTCTAAGAATAATTGTTTAAACTCTCTCCAATTATGGATTGAATTAGGTGGAAGTCTATGATACCAAATAAATTCTCTACCTTCAAGAGTGTAAAAAATTAATCTGCAAGAAACATCATCAAAATGTACCTACAACACCCGCGAAAACACGTAGAAGTCATCAATGTGATCTTCGACCTTCACTTTCTTATTAGGATCATACTTTGTAAGCATATTTTTTAGGTTCTATGGAAAGCTATGGAGATTACCCAAAAGAAAAAGAGGCCTTTGGGCCATCCAATCAAATTGGTCATTAGCCATGTGTTCGTTCTCCTCCTCCTCCTCACTTTTTGATTCTAAAGACTCTTCTCCTTCACCATTCAAATTGTCGTTATTATTTGGTTGTTCATGTTCTCTTAGTTGTTCTTTGCCAGAAAAATGAAAATCCTCCTCATCTCCCTCCAAATTCTCCCCAATAGGTGGTAGGAGGTCTCCTTGATAAATGTAATCTTCAAGTGAAATGGCCAAATATTCAAGAGTAGCAGTGACCAATTCCTCCACTCAAAAGACTAAAACACCTTGATAGGTGGTCCCTTTCTTTGATTTCTTATGAGGAATAATATATGTGATAGGAAGTAATCAAGAGCTCTAGTGAACTAATGCATAATAGGTTGAATCTAACGAATTTTATCATAACCTTTTATGCATGCTCCAAACCTTAGTGAGGGGAGTCTCTTTTCTCAGATATATGAGTTAGGGTTGGACTTGAACAATTACTATCTTGCACCAAACATTCTTTCTATGAATGTGATGATTGGTCAGCCATAAAAAGGTTCCCCCATTCTATTGTTAGAACTATTGAGGGTGGTGGATGCCACCAACATCCAGGGGCTCTCCCGGATATGAAGCCCCAATCATACTTCACACTGTTTGGAGTAGGAGCCCTAACTAGAAAATAAGGTTGGTTTCTTTAATCTTAAATATTTACCTTGGCTGCAATTAACAACCCAAGAGAAATGCATGTACTTTATAGATAAATTGTTAGGTACCTATACTACTAGTGTAACCCCTTATTTTTATTAGTACAACCCCCTTATTATATTTTTGTGCCCATGTAGTCCCCATATTGTTATTATTGTGCCCTTACATTATTATTGGTTATGTCAGCTCTGATTATATTATGACCCCTTAGACTCCTATATATAGAAAGGAAGTCTTGTCATTTGTATCATCCAAGAATTGTTCATTTTTGTAATGTAAAGGAGGTTTCCCCCTCAAAGAGGCTAAATTCTAAGGCATTGATCTATCTTTTCTATATTTTTGTGTGCTGGTTTCATAACATTTGGTATTAGAGCTTTGGTTTTTAGGGTTTCGTTGCTCCAAACAGGTCATCGTGACATTTTCACTATAACTATTTTTATGCAACGTTTCAGAAGCTAAAAAAAAACCCATTTGAGGTAAAATCGCGGTGAACAACGGGTCTGAATTTCATATCTTCTCTCGCTATATTTTCGGATATATGATCTGAGGAAGTTAGGGTTTTTGCAAGCTCCAGAATTTCATCTCAAATAGGTCATCGTGGAATTTTCTCTATAATATTTTTTCTACAAAGTTTCAGACTATGAAATTAAAACCCATTTGAAGCGAAATCTAGGTGAAACTCAGGTCCAAATTTCAGATCTTGCCTCACTATATGTTAGGAGATATAATCTGAGGAAGTTAGGGTTTTTTAGACTCCCGAATTACATTGTAAATAGGTGACCTTGGGAAAACCGTCATAATTTTTTCTCTAAGCATCATATTTAAATTTCATAAGATAAAAGAGGACAAGCTATAGCTTTCTGTATATATTTTTCAGATCCTAAGGTTGAAACAGTAACATGTGGCACTTCATACACATGCGCTCTACTGAACTAGTCTATAATCATGTCATCGTGGGAGATTTGACATAACTCTTCCTTGCAAAATCCAACCTTGAGCAAACTTGTGGGGTTAGAAAGAGAACGCAGAGGGCTACTGCACAACACAATTTCAGAACTTGAAGATCTAAAATTATAGAGCTACAGTTGTTTCAAGATCGAGCTCCTAAAATCAAGAAAAGGCGATATGAGGAAGTTTTATGGCAAGGATCCAGTAAATTGGATACTACAGATGGAGCAATATTTTGACCTACATGAAGTGCAACTGTTACAAAAGGTACATATTGCATCTT
This sequence comes from Pinus taeda, assembly GCA_000404065.3. Taxonomy (NCBI): domain Eukaryota; kingdom Viridiplantae; phylum Streptophyta; class Pinopsida; order Pinales; family Pinaceae; genus Pinus; species Pinus taeda. The sequence goes on from APFE030562772.1 coordinate 304,048, forward strand.
CATATTTAGAACCAGATCAACTTTTATGGTATAAAGGGCTTTGTTCTCATAAAACACTTGTTACGTGGCTAATTTTCATGGAGGAAATGATAGCACATTATGAGGATACAAAGAGAAACACCTTATTTAGCCAATTGATAAATCTCAAACTAAAGTGTTCAATGTTAGATCACATTGAGGACTTTCAAAAATTGAATATAAAGGAAAATGATATTCCAGAGAAGCAGAGGATTGATGTCTCCATAGAGACTTTAAAGGATAAAATTCAACATGAGGTTCATCTTTGGGAACCCGATTCATTGGAGAATGCATTCAGGTTGGAAAGAAAAGTGGAAAGAAAAATTATGGCAACAAGGAAGTCTACCCCTCATAACTATAAAGATGGAAGTGTTGTTTCTCCTAGCATTCTAGAACCTACAAGGTTGACACCACAAAAACTGGAAGAAAAAGGAGAAAAAGGGCTTTGTTATAGTTGTGATAACAAATACATTAAAATTCATAAGTGTGTCGAGAAGAAATTATTTTACATTAATTGTGAAGAGGAGGAAGAAAAGGATCAAGAAACATCAAAAGAAGAGGATATACGCCAGGAACCAACCCCAGAGAAAGAAGAAATGAATATGACCATATCTTGTAATGCATTGACAAGAATTACCACTCCTCAAACTCTTAAGATAGAAGGACATATCAAGAAGAAAAAGGTTCAATAAGTGAAAGATCACATCGAGAAAGAAGAAATGAATCCGACCATATCTTGTAATGCATTGGCCAGAATTACCACTCCTCAAACTATCAAGATAGAAGGACATATCAAGAAGAAAAATGTTCAAGAAGTGAAAGATCACATCGAGCATCAAGAAATGAACCCGACCATATATTGTAATGCATTGGAAGAAATTACCACTCCTCAAACTCTTAAGATAGAAGGACATATCAAGAAGAAAAATGTTCAAGAATTGAAACTTCACATCGAGCATCAAGAAATGAATCGGCCATATGTTGTAATGCATTGGAAGAAATTGCCACTCCTCCGAACTCTCAAGATAGAAGGAAATATCAAGAAGAAAAAAGTTCAAGTAGTGAAAGATCACATCGAGCATCAACAACAAGTTCTCCAACTTTTAAAGGACAACTCCACTTTGGTGCAGAATCGATTGAAACAATAGGCATATCAACATCACAGTGAAAGAAGTTTTGATGTAGGCAATTGGTTATTTTTTGTGGCTACATCTCAAGAAAGTTATTTATGAGAAGGAAATGTTGGAAATACTACATGAACTTAACAAATGGTGACCTTACCTAATGGGAAGACACTTCAAGGTAAAAATGGATCATGACAGTCTTAAATACTTTTTAGAACAAATATTATCTCTAGAAGAATAGAACAAATGGGTCACAAATATGTTGGGTTATGAATTTGAAATCATCTACAAAAAAGGGAAACAAAATGTTGTTGCATATGCACTCTCAAGAAAGGATGAGGATGTGGAAGCATTGTTTTATGTTATTTATATTATCCAACCAAATTGGATAAATGAAGCAAGGGATGAATGGAAGAAGGATGATGAAGTGTGGCCACTCATTCAAAAGTTGCAGAAAATCCTATTTCAAACAATATTACAAAACTTTACGAGGAAGGAAAAATCATATTGGAACCTGGATCAATCACAAAAACAAGAACTCGACAGCTACAAAATCAATCAATTTCAGAGTATCTCATCAAGTAGAATAACTTACCCACTGAAGATTCCACATGGGAGGACAAGAATTTTATACAGAAGCATCAAGAACTACTCAAGTGTTGAGGACAACACTTTTTGAAGGAGAGGGGTATGTTAGGTCCCTATACTACTAGTGTAACCCCTTAATTTTATTAGTACAACCCCCTTATTAAATTGTTGTGCCCATGTAGTCCCCATATTCTTATTTTTGTGCCCCATAGAAGCCCACTATTGTTATTATTATGCCCTTACATTATTATTGTTATGTCGCCTCTGATTATATTATGACCCCTTAGACTCCTATATATAGAAAGGAAGTCTTTTCATTTGTATCATCCAAAAATTGTTCATTTTTGTAATGTAAAGGAGGTTTCCCCCTTGAAGAGGCTAAATTCTAAGGCGTTGATCTATATTTCCTATCTTTTGTTAGTTGGTTTCATAACATAAACAAGTTATCCTTGTGATGTATTCAATTCCAAAGTATATAATGGTTATTTCATGGAAAGGGAGAAAAATTGAGTCTTTAAGAGAAAAGTAATAGTACTATCCTAGCAAAGACACACACATATTTTGAAAGAATCGTCAATAATATTGAGAAATAGTTCACAAAGAAATGACAATCATGAAAACCAAAGACACACAGTGCAAATATGCATACTAAATCCAATGAAATAGTTCATTTTCATTAGTATGTAGAAATATGAACATACATCGCAAATTGTAATGAAACAATAGTATTACAATCATTCACAACATATGCATGCTCAAAGTGTGTTGGATCCAAGAGATTTGATTTGTAAGTGAAAGTACCAAGATACACCATTACAACTATACAACATTAGTTTCAATAGTGGAACGTTAAGCAACCCACTTTCTTCTCAAAAGACTAATGTTCTCTCCAATGCCTAGCTTGAGAAGCCAAGGTTAAAATTCCTTTGCTTGAGCTATGAGGGTGTAGATATAACAAATGAGGTAACTCTCCACCTCCCTTGTGACTCTTGATCTTCCCACATGACTTTTAAGCTTCAATATGACTTTTCAAATTCCTATGAGACCTTTGGGCTTCCACATGACTTTTCACATTCTATGTGTGACCCTTGGGCTTCCACACATTTTACATTTTCTCATTTTTTTTTGGAAATTACATAATTACATTCCACAAACTATGTGGAAAAATACAATGGCACATAAGATTCTTATGGTGACGCTTGGAGGAGCCTTGACTTGGCAATGGTGACATGGAACTTCATTGTGATGTGTCAAGGCCAAGCTACTCTTTGCATTGGTATCTTCACATATTTATGATAGTCCTTGCATGTACTTCATCTTCATCCTCCAAAAAATTGGAATGATATGGAGACCTCAATGTGATCTTGATCTTCATTCTTCTATCACAATCTAGTGTCCCTTCATCTTTTTTCTTGATGATCTCTATGTGTTTCCAAATTCAAAAGTGTCTTCTTGCATCTTCTCCTTGGTATCCTCCTTGAGAATGATCCTATAATATCAAGATAATAACACTCAAAAATGGAATTCGCTCATGAAAAAATGATGTTAGTCCAAAAATATCCTAGTCTATCCTATTTCTCATGCAACATATTGATTGAGCTAGGATAGAGTGCATAATTGAGGAGGATCCCCAGGGATTGTGCAATGCATAGGAGAGAGATGGGAAGTGTGGTTTAGGCTTTGTGATTGTGTAGTGCGTAGTGGCTGAAGGAAGGGGAAGCTTGACTACGCAATTGAGGGACTCAGGGAAGTAGGGAGGTAGACTTGCTCACTATGATTGTGCAGTGCACAGTTATGAAAGGAGAGGCTCCTTTCATTGCATAGTTGAGGAAGTTATAGATTGATACATAGCTTGACTACTAAATGAGACTGTAAAGTGTGCAATGGAGGCCTGACTGGGTAAGGATTATGTAGTAGGAAGGTCAGTCAAAAGTGGCTAGCACTATAACTACCCAATGTGCAGTTGGTGGAGACAGTGATTGTGTAGTGTGTAGTTCAAAGAGGCATAAGGATGGGTGCTTGGTTAGGAAAGTTTCAAAGGCAAGAAAAATTCAAAATTTGATTGTGTGGGATCAATAAGGAAGAAGGATAAGTTGAGGGCATGTAACAGTACTTGAACATGATCACACACTCATAAACAGCCAAACACATAACAATGAAATGATCAGTACTAATAATCAACATGTATGCATTAAAATGACAACAAAATGACACTTACCTTCAAGTGTGACACTTAAGATACACTTTACGACACAAGCGTCGAATACAACAAGAAAGTACGCAATAACTTGCAAATGATTCTAGTGGATGTCTCTATGATAGATAGAATCCATTAACACAAGATATAACACCATAGTTTCCTTCTAAAAGTGTGTTATGGCTCCTCACAAAAAGCGGCACTTCCTTTAACAAAATATGACACTTGAAATTCCTTCAAAAAGGGACATAGAAACTTGTGTAACAAGCATGGAGTAACTCAAATAACTAGAAACGACAATTCACATGATGAAAGGGAGGCTCCAAAATTTAAATATAGGTGAAAATTTAGAGGGCGTTGTAACATTGACAACACATAACCTTCAAAAACATGGATGGAGTTTGAAATTAATTCAATTACCTAATCATTGTGTTTACTCAATTGCTCTAAAGCATTGATTACTTATGGCTACCTCTCTTTTTGAACCAACCTTACATTTTTTCTTAGTAACTTGTTTTGTATGCTGAATCACAATATCTAAAATCTCTATTGATAATTTTCCTATAATACAATCCACATTGAAAGGAATATATTGAGTTCCTGTAAGATTTAAATCCTCAAATGGTTATTCAACAATGTCATACTCAAGGCTTTCTTGATAAGATTATTTCCAATAAGGAAAAGGGAAATGTTTACAAAATTATCTTCTTCTTACTCTTGGAAATCATCCTCTATCATTGTAAAGAAATGAAACCACTACCTAGGTATAAATGAAATATAGTTTAGTTTGGTATAAACTACAATTTATGCAAAGTCTATGCTTGGAGTTTTATAAATCCTTGATGAAGTATAATCCTTTTATAAGTGGTTGGGATATAAGTTACTAAGTTCAACATAAGTGATATGCCATCTAGATGTGTTAAATATGTCCTCTAAATGATCTTAGAATGAAACAAAAAAATGGAGTATTAAATGTACAAACTTCTCAAGATGCATTAAATATTTCACCAAGTGATTAAATACACCACTAAGTGATATAAGTGACTAAGTTCATCATAAGTGATTAAATAAAGATATATGTTTTATCATATTTCAATTTTATATAATAAAATTTAAAAAAAATAGGGAATAAAAATACGATTATGTATTCCACAACCATGAGCCTTGCATTGTATGTGAAACCATGAAGGGGAATGTAACAAAGAGAGAGTAGTATATGTTTTAGATAATTGTGATGAACTAGATTTCTTTCAGACACATCTTAACTAAATAAAAATTATTTATGTATGAAATTAGGATATTCAAATCATAAAAGTGAAGGACCATGAAAATTTTAAGCATAACAGTTTCCAAGAGATTGTGATCTATAGGAATTTTCACATAAATAATTTGGCAAGCACTTTATTATTGTCAAACAAACAAATTATTGGCCAAGGTACTTTCAATTTGTATCTCTATGTCCTAAGCCTCCTTATTTTCCCTATATCTTAACTATTTCATAGCATTTCCCAACGATAATTTACCTAGTTCCTAGAAGGCTTCATTTCCATTAAAAAGAATCACAAAGAATAAATAGAAGACAATCTAAAGAAAATATTTCCAAACTTGATTACTTTGTAAGATTAGTCATGAACCCTTGAAGGGTTGGATTAAAGAGAAGTCTCTCATCACTGACAAAGGTTCAATTAATGAGAGGGTTTGTCCCTTGAGGTTTCTATATGGGCTCTTGGAGGTATTATTCAAATGTTGGAGGATTGCATTGCACTCATCATGCACAAATAAATTGATCAAATCCTACCTTCTTGCCACTATTAAGGACATGATAGGAAATAATCATTATGGTAATGTTTTTGAAAAGGGGTTGTATCCAAAGGTGAGGAACAAGAAGTTTCTCTTTATTGACCATGGTTCAATTCCCATTAAGTGTTGTTACAACAAGTTAAGCTTTCCATGGGGGCACCTGATCATAGTGGTCAAACATGATAGTTTTGCATTGGACTCCCAACACACACATAAGTGTATCAAATACCACCACATCACCATTTGAAAAATTGGACAATATTCGTTATCAGAACATTTTTTAAATGAATCAAAAGTTTTCTCTCCCCTTTGGATTCTACTCTAATAGATGTAGTTGCCATGTTTAGGGATTTGGTCACCTCTACTTGAAAAAACTAGGAAGCCAATTTCCACTCAAACTTTTCCAAGAATATTTATGATATTCCTAAATTTAACAACCCCTTTATTATTACCGCGAAAAAAGTGTTCTTCCCAAATCAAATCTTGATTTAGAAATTCAAGGGGGTATTGGTCAAACCAAAAATATCTAGAATCTTGCATCCAAAGTCTATGGGTCCATCACTTTAGGGGTAAAATCTAACTTTACTTTTGGTTAAGATACCATAAATTTAATCTCTATTCCAAATATAAGAGCGATTTAATTTTTTGAAGAGGCCCCTAGTTCCTAAAAACCAATGGAATGTTATGTAGATGTTATGTGTATATGGTGTTTGAAGTTTGATCTAGAGAAGGAAACATCCTCAATCAATCTACATTTGGTAATACTTCTTATCTCTCCATCGTCCTTGAAAACAATAAATCCTTGGAGGCAATCAAAATAAAATGCGAGAATGTTTTTTTAAACAACTTATCATAGGTCAAGCATGTTTACTTGTGCATGAATATATGTAGCCATGAACCTCAAAGAATGCCTTCTTCAAGCTTTAGTGCTACAAAGTGCAAAACTGGATTCACATGCAACCATTGAATTACAATATGCTTCCCTTCAATTGTAACAACTTCCAATACTAACCATTTAAGAAAAGAAAAACGCCCAAAAGAAATCACTTATGCTCGAGTTAAAGGAGTTGACTTTTAATGAGTATTTGAACCCTCAAATAGACATAGAAGACATAATCAAACCAATTTCCAAGGAAAAGATGAAGCAAAAGTTTTATCAAATCCAAAATTGATTTTTTATTTTGGAATCTCTAACCAAGATAAACTCTCTTATATTGATTTTTATACAAGATGAACAGAAGAAACCAATTTTTTTGATCTGATAATTACTACCTAATTATATTTAACAATTTATTTACATACCATTGATTTCATTTAGCAATTATACACATAAAGTTTAAATAGTAATGCAACGAAAAACAATAAGATCATAGAGATATTGTTGAAGAATCGAAGGCAAGATGACATTAATGATTCTTCTAACAATGATAACTACTTGTGATGTATTTTTACTTATTAGGATTATGTTCTTATTTTTATTATAGTGTTTTATTCAATCATCAAACAACTACCAAAACAAGAAGATCAACAAGATACGAGTACACAAGATGTAGGATCCAAGCCAGGGAAAAACCTCTTCTCTTGAGAGGAAAACCCTTCAATCTCTTCTTATAGATTCTTTATTGACGAATACCAAGACCTTTGACCAACACTAAAGCCCCAAGATCAGCTTCTCAACGATGTGCTTGCTTTACTGCTTTCCAAACTGAGTAGGATCTCTTTCAACAACACTTCTTCAACCTCCAGCCATAAAGTTTCAGCCCTAACTATAGATCTGCAACTTCGTCCCCCCGATAGTAGCTACTACTTTGCTCGTGTGGAATAGAACTACTTCTTCTTTGCCTCCAACTGCCTCGCTTGACCTAATTTGTCTTCTGGATCTAGAAGAGGACTTTTCTGGCCCTTCCTTTAGCTATTTTTCACTAGATAGAACCTCCACAATGAAACCCTAGCCAAATTTCAGAAGCCCTAGCGAAGATCTGTAGAATTCCAGCCCTCTTCTTAGGGTGTGTGGGGAGAGAGAGAGAGAGAGAGGAACCAAAAACACTTCTTATCCTTCTTCTTCCTTCACATGAGAGAGAGAGGAATGAATGTGTCCAAATGAGGTCAAATTGTATCCTATATATAGGTCTTCCAAGGGTATGAATTCCAGCTTCTAGGTTAATTTGACAGGTTGGCAGACTGAATTGGTCTTGGAAGGCTCAGTAAAATACAACAATAATCCTTTTTACAATTTAGAAGGTGTCCGATAGGGTATTCATATTATGACAATATACCTATTTGACTTCTTGACCTAGGATAATCCTAGAAGCACTTTCAATTAGTTCTTGACCTATAAAACAAATTTCTTAGGCAAGAAACCCAAGATCAATAATAATTATTATAATTTTTCTTTCTTTTACAAAATACAAGAATCAAAAGTACATTTCATATTTATGAAGACAGAACCTAGATACACTTTCTTCAACATATACAACCATGAACAATAGAGACAACAAATTTTTATTTGGTAAATCCAAACTTGGGAGAAAGCCCAACAACTCTTCTTCTACAATAAATTTTCTTAAGCAAGGTTTACAAATCCAAATTGTCCATAAATTTGTGCCAAAAATCAATTTTGAACTTTAGTCAAATTTTTCCTCTATCTGCTTCCAAGTGTGGTTAATATAGAAGAGAGATGATGATGAGTGAGTGATCAAATGAAGTGTCACGTCATATAATATATATATATATATATATATATATATATTATATATATATATATATATTATATATATATATATATATATATAGATACAAGTCGAATGGGTGCATTTACCCCAAGGGACAAAACCTTTCATAGTGGGGCCAACTTGTCCCTTTTGAGCCTACATGAAACCCAAAAATAAAATTTATTTATTTTAATTTCCGTAATTATTATAGGCCCGCTTAGGATGCCTCTTGGAATTTGATAAAACCTCCCAATGCTACACAAAAATCAACACTCCCTCTTAGCAAGTGAGGTATTCTCCTTGGTTGCAATAGATTTCCCCTTAGCTGAAATTTCTCCTCCACAAGAAAATACATGGGCTTGCTATGTTGATGTATGTCTATAGATATGTCCATCCTAGAGTGGTAAATGTGAGTATCTAGGGCCTTTTACCTTTGGAAAAAATCCTTTATGGCTCCTTAGGTAAGTCTATCAATCTCCTATGGTCAAAGTTCTTCATGACCTAGCCATGTCATTTTGGCTTCTCAAGAGAGAATCTTCCCTTGGACCATTCACCCTCAGCCAAAATCCTTTATGTCTTCATAGGTTAACTACATTTCTCCTCTCCTCAAATTCCTTTATGACACAACCAAGTGCTTATGGCTTCTTAAGAGAGGATTTGTCCAATCCTATAATTTCCCCTGGGTATTCACCTCTAAACAAATTAGTTTATGACACAACCAAGTCCTTTTATATTATTAGATGAATGTATCCATCTCCCTTGGTCAAAGTCCTTTATGACCCAAGCAAATTACTTTATGGCTTCAAGATATGGTTTGCCTGATCCTTCAAAGACATCAACACTCCCTTTCGACGAGGTAAATATTCTGCATCATGCCCAGCTTGTCTCTAAATTATACACACTTCACTTTAGATAGAGGCTTGGTGAGAATGCCGGAAATTTTTCATCTTTAGATATGTACTAGAGCTTCAGTACTCTTTTTTGCACCATGTCTTGGATGAAGTGACATGATCAAATAGTCCTGCAAGGAACTTATTAAACCGCATTTCTTCACATTTTCCAATACTAGTTGTGATATGCTTTGCTTCTATTGTTCTAAGTGTGACATAAATTTATTTCCTACTAAAAAAAGATATCATAGTTGATCCCAAGATAAAGAAACACCCACAAGGTTCTGTTTCTATATTCTACACTCCCTACTCAATCTAAATATGTATATTATTGTATCCTTACTTCACCACCTGAGACATATCGTAAACCATATCCAATTGTATTACGTAGGTACCTCAACACATGCTTCATTGCAACCCAATTTACATGCCTCAACTCAACCATAAACTGGCTCAAGGTGCTCACTCCAATGAAAATATTTGGCCTGGTGTTAACCAAGTACATAAAGGTTCCAAACAACTACTTCTACATAGTGAGATCCACCAAATTTGAATCTCCAATCCTAAGAAATAGTGTATCTAGCCAAAATCCTTCATTTTTATCTTCGAGGCCAAATCCTTCTAACATTAAAGTAGGTATTCTTGTGGTAGTCCTGTATGATCCCGTTTCCATAGAAGCAAATCCTCTTTCCATGGTTTCTCTTTTTGTCACGCAAGCAATTCCTTATGCTATTGTTTCTGCCTCTATCGTGTAAGCAATTCCTTTTTTTATTACTACTCATTTTGTCATGTAAGAAAGTCTTGTTATTTGACATGGTCTCCTCAAAGAAGGCATACTTATCCTAGAGACCTTTTGTCTCTGAACACTTTGAAAATATCAACTCTTGACATCCTCTTACAAAGTTGCTCCTTCCACTCTACTTGATTGTTTTCTTCCTCAAAAATGGAAGTTCTTCTGGTCATCTTGCACGATCCTGGATGTCCTAACAAACTTTATAATTTCTTCCTTATCTAACACCAATTAGTCTTGTTGATTTTGTGATCAATCCCTTAGCCTATATAAGAAACTATCCATCGAATAGTGGGGAAAAAATATCCTTTTAGCCGACTCCTTCTTACTAGGAGAACCCTCTTGTCACAAGCCTTGATTTGTTCTTGCTGATGTTTCCATACGCTACCAAAATAATTTCCTTGGAAACCTTCACAATGTACCTGAAAATCTCATTCAGGAGGCCATGGAAGAAATAATTATAACCAAGAAAAAAATACAAATATGAGAGGCCCATCAAGGAAAAATAACAATAATCAAGGGAGAAAGATATGAATACTTACCTCTTGATTAGGGGTGAAATTGTTGAGGGTTGTAGGGGATTGTCAACTTTACTTAGACCATTTCCTCCTTAGAATCAATGAAGTCCATTTGCAATCTCATCAAGCTTAGATTCCCTCATCTTCTTCTGAGGTGGATGCTCATCTTCGTCCTCATCATTGAGCTACTCTAGGATTTCATCCAAAAAACCTCAACACAGGTTGTTGTTGAAATTAAAATGCAATGTTGAATTTATAATCACGATAATTACTTGTGACTGATATATATGTTTTATTCTTAGCACTCATTGCATTTAGTTATGTGATCAAGAAATTATAAATTCAATTATGCAAGTATAAATAAATTAGAGATCAAAAAGGGACAAGAGAGACGAAATTTTTGCCAATGACCAAGGAAAAACCCATAAAGGGGAAAACCCAATAATCATTCCATTATAGAATCATTGTCAACAAGAGAGAAATCTAGTTCATGGACAAACTTATTAGTATTGTAGCAAGATAACCATCATTCATGTGCCAAATCCACCCTCCAAGATTCACGATAAGTATTCATTAGTTATATCTATAAGATGTCACATGTCAGTTATAGAATTGTTTAGAAAAATTTTGAGGTATAAAATGGGCCTCAAAAAAAAATGTACAACCAAAATTAACTTTATAAGAACCAATAAAATTCAAGATGATTATGTCAACCATGGGGGATGATTCACTGTTTTTGGAGTAAAAAAGTAAAAAATATGAAAAAAAAAAAACCACTTTGTCAACTTGTATTTTCAACTTATCTCCCTAAGGTTTTACTCAAATTTCAAGCGGGAACACTCATTGGTTCAAAATTTAATTCCTCATCCAAGGAGTTCCCACGCTGCATATTTTCGATAGACTTTGCTACATGAAAAATAAGAAATACATGAAAAATGTGATTGCAATCACGCTTTCTTATGTATTTCTCATTTTCCGTGTAGAAGTGTCCATCGAAAGTATGCAACATGGGTATTCCTAGGACAAGTAATTAAATTATGCATCCAATAAGTTCTCCCACTTGAAATTTGACTAAAACTGTAGGGAGATAAGTTAAAAATATGAGTTGAAAAACTAGTTTTTTAACTTTTCCCTCTAAACTTTTATGATGCAAAGTAATCTTATTTTATTATTTCCACTATTATTTTATAATATTCCTTAGGATGCCCATTTTAGACCTCAAAAATTCTCTAATAGTTCATAGGTTTTTCCTCCATAAGGGTCTGAAAGTCATCTTCTATTCCAGCTACAGAATCTTCACATCAATCTCAGGATCTCGCATAACCATAGGAAAGAGCTTCGAACTGTCACATAAATATTTCTAGAACTTTATATAGGTATGATGGATGTATGTCCAGAACCTCACTTGAAGAAGAGACAAGATATTTAGAATGCTTCATTAAAAACCTCAGAGATGTAAAGATTTAATGTACTCCATGAAGGAATGTGAGTGTTACACGTCATTTTGTCAGATTAGGCAAATGACCATTAGTTTGGATATTTCGCTATCCAAAAATGTTTCCCAAAGAATTCCCATGCAAATTTAGAATCCAAATTATCCCAAAGAAAGTGGAATTACTGGATCCCATGGTACAACATCATGCTTTTGGCTACCTACATGGCTCCCTAGTCAATTTTTGCGCATACGCAGAGAAGACCATTAGAAGTTGCGCATAAGTATGCATTATCTTATACTGTGACATGTCAACATGAATTAACGCATGTAAAAATAAAAAGTAAAGTGTAGAAGCATTATTGGTAGCATCTATACCAACCAACAAGCTTCGAATGGTTTCTTATTCAGTCCTAATCCCTTCCATCATGGAGAAACTCCCTCTTTCTGGAATCCCTATCCCACCATTAGTGGATCTCATCCCTTGGAAAATGGATCCCAAACTTCCCACTCTTGGCCTATACCGCTAATACAAGGTTGCGGATTGAGGAGGAATGTTGGAAGTAGGATTATGCTGCAGGAATAAGGTTGGAAGGCCATTCATTCAAGGAGAGGGTTGGAGATTGTGGGAAGGGACTTGCAACATCAAGGCTACATGGTTGTAAGTCTATTCTCCATTTTATTAATATAAGGAAATTTGACTTTCTCAATTACATCTTTGTTGATATAATTTGTAAGATTCCTTGACCACATACATAGATTTTGATTGCATATTGATTAATTTATGATACATCATTGGTTAATTAGTCCATTTATCTCATATGAATATATAATGGATGCTTTGATCTCTTGTATATTTTATGTCTATGAATATCTCTTTCATGACATTATGGAGAAGATATGGGGAGCGATGGGAGGACCTCTAAAGCATCGAGGAGCGAATGGTCAAAAGTTTTGAAGAGGAATTCATCAATCATTTCGTTTAAATGGTAAGTGGCCTCTATCATAGTATCTGTTTCAGCTAACCATAATCTAGAGAAAGGTAACAATTCTTGTTTTCTTGTTACTATGTTTCTTTGAAGTCTAGGGAGATCACACTTGTCCGCAAGAGGGATAAGTCCACATAAAAAATTGGTGACTCTGCTAAGGACTCGTCTCACTCTCCATTAGTTTTCTTGTTTGACCTTTTAAACCTTTTGTGAAAGCCTTCCTTGAGTGTCTAGAAATCTTAAAATTTTGGGTTGGATTTGACTTGTTTTTTATTTTTTCCAAAATTCCCCATTGTGCACACTTAGTTTTTAGGCAGTGTGCATATTCACGCACCTGTATTTTAGCAACAGAGCATATACACACTAGTTTCTTCTAGAACCTATGCACGTACTTAAATTTTTAAAAATTTTAGTTTTATCCTCATCCAGTCCAAACTTTTTGGTTTTTCCTGTCAATTTACACTTGTTTGTACCTTATATGAATGATTGTCAATCTGGCTGAGTGTTATGGAAATATTTGCTTGTGGTTTTCTTGATTTTGTAAATTAGGGGAAAGTCTCAACCGATGAATATTTGATCTATCAAAAGAGAGATCTATTGGTCTTGTTGTGTTGAATGCCTATCTTTCTTCTATCGATTACATTAAGTTTTGGTTCTAGTTTTTTCTTTTGCGAAAGTTTGATTTGTGTGTCAAAATCAATGATTTACAAGATTAGGTATTGTTTGTGAAAAATAGTTCTTATGCTTGTTTTGAAATGAAAATTCATATTTCTTTCTGTTGCTGAAGTGTTCATGAAATGTACTTTTACTACAAACTAAGTTCATAACATTTAATTAGGGAAAATCATTTTAGTGATTATTGGTTTCTTGTTGCACTTTGTGAATTTCTAAGTGATTATATGAAAAGAGAGATTTCTTGATTTTTTGTGTTATTGGGCAAAGTGAAAGTTTGAAATTATTTTCAATATTTGGGTGATTTGAAATTAGATATCTTCATTTTAGGAAAAAGGGATATAGTAGGGTTCAGAGTTTTGTTTACATTTCAGTTGAAAAAGTGAAAGCCTCTTTCCTTCAAATAGATTTTCATTGAAACAAAAATATTACATTTTCATTTTAGACTACATTAGTATTTGCGTTGAGTCATAATTTCAGATCCATTATCTTTGAGTACATAACAGTTGTTAAAATCAATGCTAAGAAAATCAAATTAGAAATTTTTATTTTTAGGGGTCTTTTCCACCTATAGTAGATCAAGTTGTAGGGCTTTGGAATAGGAAAGTGAGTTAACTTTCCAAAACTGCAAACAAAAATTAACATCTTGTGATAGGGGGAAATCCATTAACTGAAATATTTCTATGGGAAGCTCCCCTTACAAAGGATTCAAGCACGAGATCATATCAGACCTAGTGAAGTGATTGATCCCACTTCATTGGATACGGTAGAGTGATTTACACGTACTAAAATGGTGTCGAATGGTACTTGGGAGTCACTCGGAAGTAAACCTCATATTAACCATTTTGAGGAACCTTCAAGGGGATTGAGATTTTTTACTCTACACTTGCGTGTACGTCCAATCTACCATTGCCCCCCTACATTGAATTTTTTTACGTGGTAACCTTAGTGACCATATTAATAGGGATTTTACCTGAGGTGACAGTGGAGGGGAAGTGTCTGCTATACTTGGATCAAACATTGGCTAGACTCACTTGGAAATTTCTAGAGGGTATTCTTCATTCGAGATGGCATAAATGAAGTTTACTTGCACCAAATCATGTACATTAAGAAGGTTGTCATCGTAACTAGTTCCACCCACTCTATATATAGCCACTTTTCACTTTGATTTCTGTGATGTTGGATTTCATCACCAACCAGTGATATCGCTATGAAAAGCTTGTTTGCATGGTTTGAATCCTTCGATTTTTTGGCGTGTGTTAATTTTTTGTTTTAATTTTTAGAGACCTTAGTTTTCGATTGTGAATATTTTTTGATTTTGTGATAATTTTTTATCCAGGCTTAATCACCAAGAAAATCATGTAGAATGCAAGGAAAACCTCCTAAATACACACCTAGTCAATTGGAAAAGATAAACATTGAAAGGACAAAGTTAACAGGACCTAAAGCCTCATAAGAATCTGAAACATTGACAGTTGTACAATCTGAGATAGTAAAAAATTAAGTGAATCCAACGCAAGAAAAAAACAAGCTTAGTTCACTCTAGCCCGGAGATTATGAAAGTAGCTCAAACTAAATCTGATACTTGTGAAGTTTCACACACTAAACTAACAAAACTAGATGTATAAGAACATAAGTATGAAGTTTCTCAACTTGAATCACGTTTGGTTATTATAGCTCCTACTCCTAAGCCACCTTCACCACGAAGAAGGTTGATAATTATGACTAGATGAACTCCTAGGTTAATTAGCATTAAAGATGTTACCAAAAACAAAGAGACATAAACACCTCATTCACCATTTATTGGTAGTGAATCTTTTGACCCAAGAGTGCCTTTCTGTCCTTTCCAACCTGACCCTTGGTATTCTACCACTTTGATTTTTTTAGGTCAGAATTTGTCACTGCCATGCATTCCGTTTAATTCACAAAAAATAACTATGTCAGAAATTCCCACTGGGAGCCAACCCATTGATTCATCTATGTTTACAAGATCCCCAAAATCACTATTGTATGGTGGTCCATCAGTTCCTCCTGGATACCAGTCACTTACTAGTACCTTTTTAGGAGTTGCTTCTTCTCCTCAACCTTCTACTTGGTCATCTGGTTTATCTACATCTATTGTTTATAGCATGACATCCATGCTTGAAGCACTTAAGGAATTAGACCAACAAATTCACATCATATCTAGTAACTCAAGTAACCCTCGATTAACCCCCACTAGTGTTTATTACTCGCATGAGGGGTAACCACCTTATCCTCCACCTAGAGGACAACCTACAGTTGGATCTTATCCTACAGTTAGGAATCAACCTTTTACTAGAACTTATGGTCAGATACCTCATCTCAGCCTAGGTAAACCTATTGTAACTCAACATTTGCTTGGTACTCCTTACCCTAGGACAAACATTATTTGGAATCCTGCTTTTACTCAACAGTTTGGTCTAGTTGCTCCATAAGTGCAACTTTATCATCCTATTCAGCCTACTAGATAACCTATTCCTCAAAAACCTATTCCAAGTATTGTCGTACCAGTCCAACAGCCTATTTAGAGGATTCTACAAACAGTTATCCAAAACTTGTCCAGGTAATTCCTCAAACACCTGTTTTGCAAATGATTCAATGACCTATTCAGAGTTCACCTCAAACACCTACTCAAACCCTTATTTTGCAGTTGATTCCAAGTTCTCCTCAGACACCTATTCCAAGAGTATAACAAATGGTCTTCCTAATTACCCCTGAAATATTTGCTCCTCAGACTACTCAAGAAATCCCTCAGGTTTTTTCTTATCAAACCATTCCTACGATATAGTCTATACCACAGATTCCTATCGTGCAACCCACTATAGGGATAATTCAAACACCTTTTCAAGGTAAATCTTTCCAAAACCCACCTTTTCAAGCTCAAGCTTATCAGGTTCCACCTTTTCAAGGATAAGTTTTCCAAAGTCTGCCTTTCCAAGATCAGACTTTCCAAAACCCACCTTTTCAAGGTCAAATTATTCAAAGTCAACTTGTTCAAAGTCAATTTAATCAAGGTCAACCTTTGCAAGTTCAACCAGTATAGGGGAAATATTATTTAGGTCAAATGGGTCAAGCTCAACCTTTCTAGAGTCAACCATACCATGGTCATACTTATCAAGTCATTGTTCAACCTCAACCTGGTATGGTTCACCCTAGTTACCCTACTGGAATTCCAATTCCAATTGCATATGCTATTCCAAGATATCTTGGGTGCCCTCCTCTAGGGGTTGGTCTTAACCCGTAAGGTTATCAAGCTTTACCGAAAGACCCTAATCGATAGTTACCATTTATTGCAACCCTAGATTTACCTAATTTATATTGGTTAACAAACAATCCCATTTATTATTATCCTTCTTGGTCGGTGATTCCTACCAAGTTACCAAGTGACATACCCAAATTTGAAGGCAAATCAAGAGAAGACCCATCCAAGCACGTGATGACATATCATCTTTGGTGTGAATCAAATTCTTTAATCAATGATTCCATCCGTATTCTCCTTTTCCAACAAACTTTAACTAGTTTGGTAGCCAAATGGTACATTGAGTTACCTCGTGCCTCTTTCCATAACTTTAACTCTCTAGCAACAACGTTTTTAACCCATTTCCAGCTACCGATTCAATATGATACTGGTACCTCACTATTGACTTATTTAAAACAATTAGAATCGACTCATATTTCCGATCATATACATGAATGGAGACATAGACGTTGGTTAGAAATTTTTTTTATTCCAAATCATATTTTAGCTTAATGGTTTACGAACTTCTTCCTGTTATTACTAAGGATGTTGCTAAAGGAGGTGTCACCATGGAAGAGCATGTAATTGATTGTGCCCAATATTTAACTTAGACTACACCGAATTTGGCACCTTGTATGAGAAAATCCAAAATTTACCGTGCCCTATAGGTGATCCAATAACCATGTCTCCTACATGATCTAATTTCGTTGATGGTATAATAGGTTCTATTAGCCAATAGTCTATGGGGAAAAAAAATTCTAAAAGTACTCAAACTTTGGCCATACAAGATTCACCGTCTGAAAAATTTTCTCCCGAAGCTATTTCCAAAATTAATCCCGAAGCTATTTCCAAAATTAATGTTGTAGAATCATCTACTGGCAAGAGTCAATCAACTGGAGGTAAAAATAAGGGGAAAGGTAAATCGAAACAAAATAATTCTTCAAAACAGAAGCCTGCTAAAACTGAACCTACTCACGAGAAACTAAAACCTCATTATCCTTGCCTTATTTGTGATGAGGATCATTATACGAAGGAATACCCGCATCGGGAAGAGGTTTCCAAATTCATTAAAGTTTCTCCAACTCCCGTCGTTTTGAAGTATCCATTTCCTTGTCATGATAGAAAAATGGTTTCTCATAAAACATCTTCCTCTTCCACATCGTGATATATCATGATGATGTCTTCGCAACAAGTTATGGTAGCCACAAGATCAAAATATTATGGATCTAAGGGTCCTATTGACAATGGAAATGAGGCTAGTTCATCTGGTCAATCTTCCAATTAAATTCGTCCTCCTCCTTCTGAACCACTACAGATCGAGAAACTGAATCGTGACATGATGATTTGACCGCTTCCTAAATATGTGATTCAGAAATCAACTTTCAACCCACACGCTAGAGCTGCACAAAATTACAACATTGTTAAAGACTTGGCAATGTCTGCTTCTGTAATGTTAGCTCTGGAAGTGTTGCAAACATGCCCGACACAACAAAATATTTTACTATCAACCATAGGATCTATTGATTTGTGGGATTCTAACCTAATTATCTTTGATCTTGAGATTCATATCCCGATATTCCCTCATGAACTAGCATTCTAGATCCTTTTTTTATTAAAACTAAATGAGTATTTTGCACAGTTGTTGATGAAGGAGATTCTACATGTATTATGTAGATTGCTTGCTGGAAATATTTAGGTTTTTCAACCATCAATCAGTCGCCTACCACTCTAAAAGGATTTGATGGAATAGGTTTTCGTCCTTATGGAATCTTGAACGATCTGCCCATAGAGCTCAAGGATAAAAAGGTCATGATCAAAGTTTAAGTTGTTGATCCCCAACTCGATTACATTCTTTTTCTTGGTCGAAGTTGGACCTATGCTATGTTAGCAATGGTCTCATCACTTTTTCAAATGATACAATTTCCTCACAAAGGGAAAATTGTCAAAGTAGACCATTTACCTTACTATACTTCAGACCCTAACTCTACAAGTAGGATACCTTTTATTAGAAAAAACGAATATTCTTTATGAGGGTATTGGTGTTGGTTTACTCAAAGACTCATCACTGATGGGAACCTTTGAACTCCCTCCACCAAAATTTCCTTCTAATCTTGTCGAGGTTAACATGATTACATAAAGCACTATGGAATCTTTTGATCTATGGATAATGCCTTTAGATTCTGAATTAGCCTCCTAAGACAATGAGATTCCTTTGAACCCATTTGAATTGGCTTATATGACAGTTCAATCATTTTCTAACCCATCATCTTCTAATATTGATCGAGTGAATGCAATCAATGATGATTATTCTCCTTTACCTTGGTTAGAACAAGTTTCACTCCCTAATCCTTTCAACTATATGTTTCCAACTGACGAAAATATTATGGAGGTCATGACTTCGGATGAAATGCCATGGAATGATTACCATCATCATTTATCTTTTCTACCTAATCCTAATAAATTAAAGAATCATTTTTCAAGTATGTTTTCGCCTGAGATAGTAGATAGTCCAAAATCGCCCATTTCAGTATTTTAAGATAATTCCAAAAGGAATTTGGGAAACATATCTACAATGATTACCATTGACATCTCAATCAAAACAGGATTTATTGAAAATATTCACATAGGAACTTCATGCTCATTTGAAGAAATTAGAACATATAAGGTCTTATTTCAAGAATTATGAACATTATTTCTTGGTCGTATGAGGAAATGCCAGGAAATGACTCAATAATTGTTGTTCACGAGATTAAGACTTGCCCAGATGAAAAACCTATCAGACAATGATTACCTCTGGTGCATCCATCAAAAGTTGTTGTGATTAAAGATGAGTTCGAGAAACTGCTCAAAGTTGGTTCCATTTACCCGATTCCCTTAACTAATTGGGTATCCAATATTGTACTTGTTAACAAGAAATAAGGAACCATTAGAGCATGCGTCAATTATAGGGATATCAATAAGGAACATCTGAAAGAAAATTATTCTACTCCCTATATCAATCAAATCATTGATGAATGTGTCGGAAATGAATTTTTTTCATTTATGGATGGATTTTATAGCTACAATCAAATCAACATACTCCCAATTGATCAACACAAAACCATATTCATCTTCCCATGGGGGAATTTTCCTATTGAAAACTCGCATTCATTTTGAAGAATTTCGGTGCAACTTTTCAATGAGATATGTCTTATGCACTTCATGATATCAAGCATATTGTGCAACCTTATTTAGATGACTTTCCAACTCATTCACTTAGATAGGAAGACAATCTAATGCATTTGAGAGAAATCTTTATCATATTTCATCATTACAATATTCGCTTGAATCCACACAAATGTGTTTCTTGTGTGAAATTCGATCGATTTCCAAGGTTTGTCATTTCAAAGGAAGGCATTCATGTCGATCCGCTAAAGGTTGAGGCTATTCTGAATTTTCCTCCTCCTTCCAATCTCTGCCAACTCCAAAGTTTTCGATGGAAAGCAAACTTTCTACATCGATTCATCCAGAACTACGTCAAACTCACTAAAGGTTTTACCTAACTGTTTAAAAATGACATCTCATTTATTTGGTATGAAGTGGCTCAAAAGGCCTTTGATGCACTTAAACATGCATTGACCCATACACCATTTTTGTATCCTCCTGATTATCATCGAGACTAATTTTATACTTAACTGCATCTGATGTCACTATTTGCATGGTTTTAGTTCAAGAAGATGAATCGAATGAAGAGCATGTGATATATTACTTCAGTAGAAATTTGACCAAAACTAAAGCAAAATATTCACATGTGGAGAAATTGGCCTTGGCAGACGTTCAAGTTGTCCAACAGTTTCGTCACTACATTCTATTGCGCAAAACTACTGTGATTTCCAATTGCAACCCCACGATTTACTTTTTTACTAGACAATTGCTTGGGGGGGAATATTCCAAATGGATAGTCATCCTACAAGAATTCGATTTGGAATTTATTAAATCCAAATCTAAGAAATTGTTAGTATTTACTGAATTATTGTGTGACTTTCCTTGTGTTGAGATGGAAAATGTGATAGAGTATTCTCTTCAGATGAACCTCTCCTTCTGATCAGTACTTTAGATCCTTGGTAAGGAGATATCATCATTTATCTTCAAACCCAAACATTTCAGCAAAAACTGAGTCGAATTGTTCGACGTCATATTCGACATCAATCCCAGCAATACAATATTGTTGCCAATACACTTTATCATCGTGGTGCCCATTCTGTCTTCACATGATGTTTAACTCACAAGGAAACTGAAAAGGCATTAAATGATTACCTTTCTGGATCTTGTGGAGGTCATATGTTAGGGTTTTCCACTGCTCAAAAGATCATGTTGGAAAATCAATAGAGATGGCAGATAAACCAATTTTCCTCTTAATGAAATTAACTTGTGATATTTTCATTATTAGTATTTTATTTCTTAATTATATATTCTTATCATCAATATTAATTCCAAACATCAAAAGAGAGAACAAAAGGTATAGGCATGCTGCCGGGGAAAAACCCCCCTCGAGGGGAAAACACAGTCACAAAGTCTTCCTTCAATAATTCAAAAGGTGAGATGACCAAGACCCTTATAATCTAAACCAACCCTTACAATCTAAACCAAGACATCCTCCATCCAACAAGTCAATCTTTTTATGCATCAATAACATGGATTCTTGTAGTTGTAAGTCTTCTTCACACCTGTCCTTGAAGAGATCACTTCTGAAACAAATTTGAGCTACTTCGTCTTATGAATGCATCATTATAATAACACTTAGATATTGTGTACATATCACTGTAGTACCATTGTTGGCTTGAGGGGGTTTGGACCCATGTTCATAGTTAGTTATGCTAACCAAAAAAACCTACACTACCAGCCCTTTTGGTGATAACCCTCATAGCACAAGCTGCAGTCTCACCTAAGACAATATTAGGGGATGCTAGAACCAGGCTTCTACATCCACAAGACTATGTGAGGTGATTAAGGTGTCTCCTGCATTTTTAGTTCTGATCTGACATTTGAGAACCCTTATTCATGAAATTAAGTGATTTTTCAGTTAAAGAAAGTTATAAACTGTGCATAAATATCAAATCATGCATAAAATAACATCTAAGAGTTCAGATCTTTGCAGAGTAGTTAAGATAAAATACAGATAAATTTCATTTGGTTGAGCGAAAATATAGAAAATACACAAGTGCATAAAATTAGACACATAATTGGTTCAAATATCTTTTATTACTTCAGGTCTTCTTTATATAACATTCATAACCCTACACACACAGCTGCAAGGGCCCACACACTTAGCTGTGGACTTACCAAGGTCTCCATGCACTTAGCTATAGGAGCCTTCCTCTTCGCCCGAATACAAAAATATCTTACAAAATCGGACTCAAAATTATTTCATCCATCAAGTGATTGATTCCCTTAAACCCGCTAAGACACCTTTTTATACTATTTTTTATTACAATACCATGGTCGTAAACCATGGGTGGATCTCAAAACAATACCAAAATATAAGGGGTTTTGACCTTCCTAAAATCCCTTGACTCCTATTTGACCTACACTACTCATGCTCTGCTCCTCAAAATGTGAAGACTTACAATATTTTAACAAAATTGACCCAGGGGACCCATCTCAATAGGCCCCCAACACAATTATGTGAGTCGCTCTCGAGTCACTTCATTGGTACACTATGGATCTTTTATTTCGAGTTGTAGAATGAAGACTTCACTGGGAGAAGTGCCTTTGTGCATTGAGCTGCTGCCTGTCGAACTTCTTCGACCAAATTTTACATAGTTGGCCCTTCTGCTGCTAAGATGATGGTTCGCTATGTTTATTGCATACTCTTGAGTGTGCCTTCCACACTTTGTGAGAGTTTCCCTGCTTCTTCTTCCCATGACTACATCTGTACAATGATAATATGCATCTTCTTCCATAGCTCCTCGATCTATTCTTATAGGGATGTCCCCTCTTTCAACAGGGAAAACCATTGCACAGGCGCTAATGTGCATGTCGTTGCCTTTATCTTGTGATATTGCAACTGCTTATCCCAAATGGCTATTTCAATCTTTTTGACCGATGGATCCTCCTGTAGCGAGGCCCACAGTTCTAGAGTCCCTTCAAACAACTAGATAAACTCTTTGACTGCAACATCGAGATTTTACCTATCTATTATGATGGCATCCTCGCACTGCTCTCGTATCTCTAGTGGTGTGGTGGGTTGCAGTTTCAATTGAAGCTCAGTAATTTGTAGCTGCAGATCGAAGCGAAACTTTATCCACATGCATTTTTTATTCTCTAAATGCATCTGCTAGCTGCTGCACTTTTTCTTCAGAAGCAGCCTCAAACTAAATCTGGAGCTTAGGGAGCTCACTACATACTTTGGAAATGGCCTAGTCCAGCTGCGCCCTTCTCGCCGCTGCCTCACCACAATCCTGGAGAGGTTTTTGCTTTTCATGACACATCTCTTGGTTGGTAATCTATGCATCCTTGATCACCATGAGAGCTCGTTTCTCTCACACCTTAAGCTCATCTACTACACCCTTGTGTAGCTCATGCAATGTGGATAGGGGGAGCGCCGCGAGATTAATACTTACGTCTTTAGGAAGTTGGGGACTCTCCCACTCTGTGGAATCATTCAAATGTAAGGATCCATTAGGCAAGGAGACAACATGGAGCTCTGAAGTGAGGACCAACTATGCACTACTCGATTTCGTTGGTTTCTTTCTCACTTGAGGTCAGCTCGCTTGAACCTGCAACTCTTTGAGGCCCGCCTGGACCTTTGTCAAAACAAACTGATATTGTTCTTCAATGTGGCCCCAAATATATTCTAGCATGGACCTAACAATATCTCCAATTTCATCGAGGTCCCCATCAATGAAAACCATGGCCTCGGCACCGACAGACTTATCAAACTTGTTCTTCTTTCATGCGCCTCCCGCACCTAACTTCTGTCGTCATTTATGAATAAAGGGAGAATCAACGTTCTTTGGGTCTACAAAGGGATTTTTGGTGCCTTGATCAATTTATTCTATATGTTTCTCTTCATCATTCTCACCCTCTGGTTCCTACATGATATTCTTCTCTAGGTCAATGGTTACCGTCTTATTTTCCTTTTGTGCCTCTTTACTAGTACCTGCTGCACCTTCTTCGCCACTCCCTCTTATACCTTCGACAATATTTGTTGGAAGGAGCCAGTCAGTTGGCCACTGAAGGAATAACTATGTGATATCATCTTTGGTGATAAAAAATGGAAACTTTGTCCATTTCTTCGTGAAATCGCACCTCACGCAGATGTAAATGTGATGGAAATTAGCCTTAAAATTAGCATTGTTCTAATATCATTTGAATAGATTGGATGACAACCATGGATTCTGGTTAATCACCATTTGCAATTGTATCTCAAACATTACCTAGAACATTTTATTATCAATGATACGAGCAGGGTCCTTTGTTGCCTACAACGAGGTAAATTTGGCAGCCTCGCACAACTCTAGATCTGTCATAGGAAACTGTGAATCCTTTAGTGCCCTCCAAGCTATCAACGTGATCAATAATAGCAACCACGCATAATGGAATGGTTTTCCTTCCTCCTATGCTTGGTGGCAATCATCATATAATTCTTGGAAAAGGTACTTCACCCAATTGAATTGACCCCCTTGCTGCACTGAATAGCCAAGGATACCACTGGCGTCGGCACTTCATCAGCACGACACTTCCTCATGATTGTTTTTGCCAAGATCTGTGCAATAAACTACACAACTTCATCCGAGATAGAACTAATGGCATATCCCTGCAACTTTTTCACCAACCCAAAGTCACTTTTCATTTGGTCCGCAAGCATTTTCTCCTGTGTCTTCCCCACAAAATCATCTTCAGGGTTCGTGCCCTAATATGGTAGCGTTGTGATTTTGCAGATCAACATATCATCAATTGGGATGGGCCCTCCTAGCCAAAGACACCCATCATGAACCAATGCCAACAATTGGCGCTCACAAATGGTATTAATAATGTTGCGGCTAAAATGTGGGACATATAACATATTGAGAAACCCTACACACTCAATATCGGCCACCCATTTGATCGGTTCAATCATTGTAATGCCTACGTCGTCATAGTAGACTGTTGTCAAGTATTTTCTAGGTTCCAGCTATGGAAATTTCTCATGGTCACCCAAATCCCAATCATCCATCTTCAGAAATGGCACCCTGATCTGAGTTGGATCATTATATTATTTTTCATCCATCCCGACGCATTTGGAGTGGAAAAAGTGGAGGAATCAACTCACGAGACTGCTTTAACCAGCGGGATGTAGTTTGCCTTAATGGGGTCTGAAACCTTTCGGGAGATTTTTGAGGTATTAAATTACGTTTTTTGGGGTTAAAAATTTGTCATTTGAGTGTAGTTCCTTTTCATGCTATTCTACACAGAGAGATATTTCCAATGGCACAAGAATCGCATCAGTCGGAGTCTGTATGCAAAAGTTATGCCACTCAAACGTTGACCTTCCTATTTTCACACATATAGTTCAGGAGGATGTCGTGTCAGCCCTAATTATTCATGGGAAAGGGGCTATCCACGTGTTTGTGCTGTAGAATACTCTAGAAAAGTCTATTTTGTAACTCTAGTTAAGAGTTTATGTAGTCAAACTTAACCACTAGTAGGCTATCGAGTTGCGTTATAACTGAGCCACTAGGAGGAAGAGGCATTCCATTCTTTTGATAGAATTTTGTTCCATGGCTGAGGAAAGATATCCAGGAGAGATAGAAGGTAGAGCACAAATAGAGGATTTGTGCACTGTAGCAGCCCACAGACCATAAACATTACTTCTTTGTATCCGCAGCCATATTTCCAGATAGAGAAAGAGAGAGAAGCGGCCTCACCTTCCAGTCGGGTTTTCTCTCGAAAGGTTTTCCCATAGAGCATATCTTGTGTCTTATGTGTGTGTGAACTTGTTTTATTCGTTCTCTTATTTTCTGTATAATTTACTTTTACATGCATGCACTAATTATAGTAGGATCGAGAGATCTAGAAATTATATAAAACTATAATAGTGTAGAATCTTAGATTTTTAATATAATATTATCAGATCTATTGTGACAAACTATCCAGTGGAATATACATGGAAGTTTATGGATCATCTGGTATTAGAGAAGGTTTCTTTGGGTGTTTTGTGGAGATTGCAGGGATCTAGATCGTTGGGGCCATAAATAGTAAATCCCTAATCATGGGTGATGAATCTGTAAACGAACCTTGTGATCCTACAGAGGTGAGGTTTTCGCGGCTCGAAGAATAAGTTGCGTATATAAACCGCAATGTAAACCTCCTCATGGTCACCCTAAGCAATAAACTAGGGATATTTGGAGAACAAGGGGGTTTTAATGGAGAGGAAAAATTAGAAGGGGGATCACGAGATCGGGAAGACGCAGATAACCAACCAAAGAAAGAACCCGGAAAAGATCAACCCAGTTCGAGTGTTGTGAACCAATCCCTGTTTAAAGTTGAAGCAAAATTCGATATCAAGCCATATCACAGTGAGATCGATGCTTTGAAGCTGAACCATTGGTTGCAACAACTAGAATTTTATTTCAGTGTCCATCAGATCGAGGAAGGGTAGAATATCTCATTCGTGTGGCTAAAATTGGAGGGCCATGCACTGACTTGGTGGGAGAGCCATGCAGAAACCCTGAGGTTGGAGAGAGAACCTCCAGTGACTAAGTGGGAGGATTTTAAAACCCTCATTAAGTCACAGTTTTATCCCATTGGGTACGTGGAAGACCAGTGGATCTGATGGCATTACTTCAGGCAAAAGCTAGGCCAAAGCGTGCAAGAGTACACCACATAATTCAAAAAGATGGCTATAATGTTGGGTATCTCTCCAAAGAATCCAGATGTACTCCTCAAGTATTTCGGGGTTCTACAACACCATATTTGTGAGAAAGTGATGTCATTCAAGCCCAAAATGTTGGATGAGGCTTGTGTACAGGCACAATACCTAGAGGAGATAGGCCTAAAAAGAGTGCAATCAAGTGGATCGAAGAAAAAGGAGAAGAAAGATGCTTCTAAGGAGGGGAAGAAAAAGAAAAAAGGGGGGAAAATAAAAATAAGGTAGCCACAGCACACCAGTGAAAATATCCTAGCAACCACTGCAACATTGATGGCCATACAGAAGAAAAGTGTTGGATATTGCATCCAAAGCTAAACCCAAAGAACAAGAAGAAAGATAATAAGAAGAAGAATCTAATGGCCACTGATTCGAGCAACCAAGTTGAAAGGAGCTCAAACGTGATGAGAAGATCGTTTATAAACCAGTGAAAAAGGAGGTGAATCTGAGTAGCCTTCAACAATAGGAAGAGAAAGAAATAACCAAACTCTTCCATGTAAAGAGACAAGTCAAGAAGACAAAGATTGATTCTCTACTTGAATCAGGATTGCAAGAAAACCTCATTGCAGTAGATCTAGTCAAGAAGTTGGGGTTGGAAGTTCGTGATCATCCAAACCCATATCCATTGGGATGGGTACATAAGGATATAGAGCTGAAGGTAAGAAAACAGTGTAAAATTAGATTTGTTATCACTGTTGATTTTATTGATGAACTAAATATGGATGTGGTTCCCCTTGATGTATTTGGAGTCGTTCTTGGGAGTCCATACATGTACATGCATGATGCAATATTCATGAGGATAGCTAACCAGTATTGGCTCATCAAGGATGGAAAATCATTCATCATCAATGTGCACAAAGGAAAGTCGAAAATTTCATTGGTAAGTGCCAACCAAGCCAAGAAATTGATCAGTTCCAACAAGAAGTATGTTTTATTGTTTTTAAGAGAAAATCAGTCTATAGAGGAGTCAATAAGAGGCAAGGCATCCCTAGAGGGGTGTACTCAAAAACAGAAACAACAATTGGAGGGGTTGTTACAGGCATATAAGGACGTGTTCCGAGAACCTAAAGGGTTACCTACTAAGATAGAAGTGGAGCACAAGATCCAGCTATTTTCGGACTTCCATTGCCAAATATTGGGCTATATAGGCAGACTGTTATAGAAGCAAGTGAGGTGAAGAAATAGTTGCAACAACTGTTGGAACACAATATCATAAAAGAAAGTGAGGTGAAGAAACAGTTGCAGCAGCTGCTAGAACACATTGTCATTCGACCGAGTACATCACCATGTGGGTCACTCATCATCATTATGCCAAAGAAGGATGGGACTTAGCGGATGTGTATAGATTACAAGGCATTGAATAAAATCACACTCAAGAATAGATACCCCTTGCCTAGGATAGACGATCTTCTTGATCAGTTGTAGTAAGAAAAGTATTTTACCAAACTAGACTTGAAGTCTAGATATCACCAGGTTCGAGTCAAAGAAGAAGATACATGGAAGATCGCCTTCAAAACCAAGTAAGGTTTGTATGAGTGGTTAGTTATGCCATTTGGCCTATGTATTGCACAAGCTACATTTATGATATTAATGAATGATGCGCTGCACCTTTTTATAGATTCATTTGTTATTGTCTATTTGGATGATATACTGGTATATAGTGCTACCTGGGAGGAGCATATTTTGTATTTGACACAGGTGCTGGAAACATTGAAGAAGAACTAGTTGCTAGAAAATCTCAAGAAGTGTGAGTTTGTGTAGAAATCCTTGGTGTATTTGGGATATTTTATTGGTGGAGGAGAATTGAAGATAGATCCTTCCAATATGGAGGTAATCATGAAATGGTCGGTGCCTACTAATGTTACTGAGGTTAGGAGTTTCATTGGAGCATCACAGTACCTGAGGAAATTCATAGCCTCATTTTCAGTGGTAGCGGCACCGCTCCATGCCATAATGGCAAGAGTTTCCAGTGGGGAAAAGGTTAGTAGAAGGATTTCAATGAGTTAAAGAAGAATATCGGTGACACACCAACCCTAGCATTACCAAACTTACAAAGGCCCTTTGAAGTGGAGACAGATGCGAGTGGGTATGTTATGAGAGTTGTCTTGATGCAAGGAGGAAGGCCCTTTTTCTACCATTATGAAATATTTCATGGGGCGGTTCTTAACTACCTTACCTACGATAAGGAGCTCTATGTCATGGTGCAAGTTGTGAAGAAGTGGAAGCAATATCTAATGGGAAAGCAGACAATAATCCACATATATCACCAACCGTTACAGTACTTTCAGGCCAATAATAAGCTACAACAGACTAGACATTACAAGTGGATGGTGTTCTTACAGCAGTTTCATTTGGTGATCAAGTATAAGAAGGGAAACAAAAAAAAATTGGTCGATATACTTTTAAGGCCACCCACATCAAAGATTACAGCTTTGGGGACTCTTATGCACATGGAGCCATTCACCCATGATGCATACAGAGAGGCATATTCAGAAGGTGAGGACTTCAAGGAGGTGTATATGCAGTTGCAAAGTTAGAATCATATGCATGATGGTGACAACACCGTTGAATACCATCTCTGAGATGGGTTACTCTACAGGCTAGATAAGTTGTGTGTTCCTAAAGGTGAGCATTTGCAACTGATTAGAGGGGCTCAAACCTCCAAGGTTGCAGGGCACTTTGGTGTAGGGGATACGTGGCTAACTTGCAGAGGTATGTGTATTGGCCCAAGATGCAAGAAAAAGTAGTTAGGTTCATAATAGGATGCATGCTTTGTTGTACCAGCAAGCCTAGCAACAAGAAATAGGGTTTGTATCATCCCTTAGACGTATCTATTCGTCCTTTGGAAAGAATTTCCATGGACTTTGTGGGATGTTTACCAAAAGCTGAGAAGGGACATGACTACCTATTCATGGTAGTTGACAGGTTCAACAAGATGTGTGTTCAAATGCCCTGTAAAAATACTATCAATGGATAAGAAGAAGCAAGTTTGTTCTTTGGACAGGTCTTGGTACACTTTGGGATAACAAGGAGCATCATTTGAGACAAGGATACATGATTTCTCAATGCATTTTGGACTACATTGTGGGAGAACATGGACGCAAAGTTGAAGAGATCCACAACATTCCATCCATAGAAAGATGGGCAAACAAAAGTAGTCAACAAGACTTTGGTGCATCTTCTAAGGGGTTACAACCAGAAGCACCCAAAAACCTGGGATGAAAATTTGGTATATATACAACATTCTTATAACAA
This sequence comes from Pinus taeda, assembly GCA_000404065.3. Classification (NCBI taxonomy): domain Eukaryota; kingdom Viridiplantae; phylum Streptophyta; class Pinopsida; order Pinales; family Pinaceae; genus Pinus; species Pinus taeda. The sequence goes on from APFE030562772.1 coordinate 334,180, forward strand.
AGTAGTCCACACTTCTATAGGAAAGTCCCCATTTGAGACTTGTTTTGGATATTTTCCACCTTCACGTTTGGATATTGCATATGGGCAACAAGGAGGAGTGAAGGAAGACCTTATAGGAGATGCTTTAACGGTTGAAACATTTAGAGAGAAGATCAAGAAGATCCATCTACAAGTACAGGAAACACTGCAAAAGCCACGGATGAAGTGTAAGGCCAGACATGATTAGCACAGAACAGAGAAATCATTCAAGGTGGGAGATAGAGTATGGCTACAGTTGAATAAGGAGAGGTTGTAGGGGCCTAGTAATAAAATCAAGGCTCTAAGGTATGGTCCCTTTGAGATACTGGAAAAGGTGGGTTATAATTCCTATCGAATTAGTTTACCACCATATATGTGCATGTACACAGTTGTAGATGTAGAGAACTTTAAACTCTATGAGCCTTCCATGCTAGATCAGGAAGAGGAACAGGTCCTACCTTCTATGGAGGATTTGGCACGAGATGCTTAGGCAGAGTTAACAGAAGATACAGTTTTTCACAAGAGGTCCAGAACTATAAGACAAGGGAAACAAGACCTTTGGTAGATTGGGTTGAAGGGACAACTTCTAGGAAAAGCTAAATGGTACACCAGAGAGAAGGTGGAGGAAACCTTTCCTCATCTCATTTAGTAAAAACTTTTGGGGACCAAAATCCTCCCAAAATGGGGAGTTTTGATCTGAATTGGATCATTATATTGTTTTTTATCCATCCCGATGCATTTGGAGTGGAAAAATTGGAGGAATTAGCTCATGGGACCATTTTTACTAATGGGACCGAGTTTGGCGAAACGGGGTCTGAAACCTTCTGAGAGCATTTTGAGGCATCAAACGACATTTTGTCGCGGTAAGACGTTGTTTCTAAAGCATAGCATATTTTCATAATATTATACACAGAGATATCTTTCCAACAATGCAAGAATCGTGTCAATCAAATTCTGTATGAAAAATTTATGCCACTCAGAAGTTGACCTTCTTGTTTTCACACCTATAGTTTGGGAGGATGTCGCGTAATCCCCCATTATTCACGGGAAATGCATTAGCCACTTGTTTTAAATGTAGAAGAGTCTAGAAGAGTCTATTTTGTAACTCTAATTAAGAGTTTATGTAGTCAAACTTAACCACTAGTAGGCTATCAGGTTGTGTTATAACTGAGCCACTAGGAGGAAGAGGCATTCCATTCCTTTGAGAGAATTTTTTTCCATAGCTAAGCAAAGATAGCCAAGAGAGATAAGAGGTAGACCATGTTGTAGCACTCATTTTCCATTGTTATTTAAGTCATATTTTCAGCTTATTACAAAATGAGAGGAAAAAAAAAAAACATGAAAGAAATGGTTGATTTTATATTTTCAAGGGCTTTGAAAGTAATAAACCCGCGAGAAGATCTGGGCCGTCTGATCTACAGGCCACAGATCCAATCAAAATCGCATAGTTAACTAAGAATGGGTTCATTTTGGAGATTGGACGTGATGGTGTATCAAACTCAGTTTAAATTTGCTGAAGTCTGGGTTAATCTCAGTTGTCCATCGAAAGAGGCAGGATTCGTCAGATATCGCGTCACAATATCGGGTCAGAAAGTGATCAATTTTCATATTTTGATCAGACACAATAATTATCAAATCTTATTTTATGTCCTATTGGGTTCGGATATCAGGTCGAAAAAGTCATTGGGTGCAATCTTTAATATCGAACTTGATGAATTGTTAAATTCAGTTTTATTTCCTATCGGGTCCAGAGATCGGGTTGGCAAATCGTTGGGTTCATTCTTTAATATCGGACCTGATGAATTATTAAATAGAGTTTTATGTTATATTGGGTCCGTAAGGGAGTCAAGGTGCATTGAAATAGCAAAAAAGGTGGATGTGGAAGGTTCTATGAACCAATGTTGATTCTTTTTAAGTTTCATGTGCCCTTCATCGTTCAAATGTCATACAAGTTCAACAAGAGCGATCAAGCGATAGTTTGATAAGCACTTTGAGGTGCATTTCGGGGAAGCAATGAGCACGAGGGTTAATCAAAGCTTGACCTCGCGGTTGATTGTGACATTAGCACGGTTGACCAAAATGTGCGGCCAGGAATCACCATGGGAGTTCAGCCTCGTTGATGCTCTCACATACTCTCTACCCCTCGTAGTTCTCCCAAAGCTTTCCACCCTTCATCCACTACTTGGTTAAGGCTCAAGATGTAGATTTGAACAGAGAATGACCATCATATTTTAGTTTATGTTACCTGATTATTTTATGTTCTTTAGGATGAGGTGTCTTTTACCCTCTGTTTAATATTCTGTAATAGTTTTTACTTAAACAGTTAGGGAAATAGTTAAGTAGTTTGATAGTTTTGGAAACCACCAATTGTTTCATAATGTATAAAAAGAGGAAAATTTAGAGAGAAAGGGTTCGAATTTTGGGAGAACCTGAAGATTAGGCTAGTGAATTCTTGATACAACTATTGATTAATGAATGAATCAAAAGTTTTCCATATATTGTTGGGTATGATTTTGTGACTTCTCTGTTATGTGTCATCTTATGTTTTCTTCCTTTAAGTATGGAAATGAAGTTTCAAGGCTTTATTTTCTTATGTAAATGAAGTTAAAACTCCTTAAAAGAGTGCTCCTATACTTGAAGTTCACACCTTTGTAATTCTTCTAAGTTACAAATAGTAGTTTTTGTGTAAAACAACATATTATCTTTAACTTATCTAAGTGTCACAGATAGTAGATCCTGTGTAAAACAACATATTGTCTATGATTTATTCAAGATTTTCTTCATTCATCATTTATATTCAACAATAAAATGGCATTTTGATATTTCCTTGTCACCTAAGTATTGAGGGTTAACAACCAAGTCTCCCAGGTCCTTCATTTGAGAACACAACATATAATTAAGTGAGAAACAAGTGACAATAACTATAAACATTAATTTCTTAAGCACAATTTCTACACAGCCAGGAAATTGGTTTCTTAAGGTACAACATTAATTGGCACCATTGTCGAGGAGAGAATACAAGAACACTTTTCCCTAGGTTTTCAATAGTTTCCTCTGGTTGTTCAGTGAGGAGGAATTTTTGGTTGTTTTGAATAGAAGCAATAACTTTGGCTCCAAGAAGACCCCAAACAAGATCAGACACCTCACAACAAAAGGTTCAAGCCCTTTCAGATACTGAAAGGCTAGTTCCTAAGAGGGTTGGAGGGCCTAAAACTCCACTTACACCAAGTCCTACACTATCTGTACCAGGCAACAATTCATCACAATGAAATTGATGAATGTTGAAAGTGGTTTTTTGGTTTTATGCAGGAAGAACTACATAAGAAATATGACTTGATATCAAGGAAAAGATCTAGAAGTCAAGAAGATGAAGCTAATTAGCAAGCTCCATATCCCTTACAAAAGGTGACTCCACAAGAACAAGAACTATAGCCTGCAAAACAATAGGATAAGAACACTTTTTCCTTGGTTTATTAAGTTTGAATTTGATTCTTGAGGGTGACACGCTTCAGCATTTGGTTGTACATTCACACCTGTGACCTTCACTTTGGAGTTTTCTTTTCTGGGATTTAATGGCTATCCCTGCATTCTTAGCCAATAGATTTGACCCACTGGATTTTACTGGGATCACTGGCTATCCTCATCATATGCCTACATTTCATGAGTGGAATGAGTATCTTCCAAGATTCAATGGAAATGAATATGAAGATCTAGTTAAGCACCTCCAAGAGTTTCACGAATGCATGGAGTAGGAGGGCATCATTCATGAAGATGTGAAGATGAAGTTGTTTATGCTTTCTTTGGACCAAGAAGCTAGGGTTTGGTATAGGTCTCTGCCTCATTTAAGCATTTCATCTTTGAAAGATTTCCATTTAGTGTTCAATTCCTTTTGTAGAACTTCTAATTTGCACAAGTTTCTTTTTGAAGGTTGTTGTGAATATTATGATTCTAAAGAAATTTTAAAAGCTCATGATAATCCTGCTGAAGAGACTAATGATCATGTTGATAATATATCAAGCATTCAGAGAGGTTATAACCAAATTAATTATGAGAAAGTCTCTGAAAGCAAAGAACTATCAATTTCTCAAAATGATGCGGAAAATTAAAAAAATAAAAAAATCTTCAATAATCTCGCAAGAAGAGAATTGGTTGACACTGTTCCAAGAAAATCAAGAGAGAATTCAAATGGAGAAAAGTTCAAACATGCATCAATAATTCCTGCCCAGTAGTCGACAAGAGGGAAAAATAGTTAAGTTGCAAATAAATCCCCAAAGATCTTATTTTGTTAAATTTGATGGTCCTCCTATTTATAACAAAAATGGTTCAAATAAGGAACAAGATGAAGGTCTTCAAGTTCATCAGTTGGGTGTTGGACATAGAGAAGAAAACAACCAAATGGGAAATGTTGGACAACAATATGTTGAGCCATTTATCATAGCAGAAGAGGCTATATTATGTAAAAAGAAAGTTGATAAAGAGATTCTATATCATTGCAATGAAGAACACAACGATTCCCATGGATCAGAGGTAAACAATCCATTTGAAGTTGGCCATATGTCATATAGTGATGTGAAAATTTTTCTTTTATTTCCTGAGGTAATAATTACAAATTATTTTCAATCAAAGCTCAAAGACAAAAATTGGAGACATAAAAGTGACATAGATCATATCCTTAAAGATGTTGTTTATTGTTCTATTGAGCATATTATCCCAATAGAAGGTTTATTCAATCAAGAACCTTCATATATAGAGATTTTTTCTTTTGGAGCTAATCAGGACCATATTTTTCCTTATACTTTTGAAGATCCTATGGCAACTTACATGGAGAAATTTATTAGCAACCTACACCTATCATTTTGTGGATATATTCCTTATTTTTGTTGTGAGCTGCCCTTATGCATAGTTTATTTTCCATTCAGGATGAATTGTATTTTCAAAATTTACTGGCATAATGGTTCTAGATCAGGCACTCAAATGCTAATCTGGTAACATTGGAAGATTGACTTCACCTGATTGAGAGCAGTCATGTACATAGGTAGGAAATTGTACATAAATAAGCCTAGGTGTTGAGCATTTGGTTTCTAGTTGCAGTTCTTCAGTTTAATTTTAGCTGATAAGTAAGGGTGACTGTCCCAGTTGGAAACTAGTTTGTAGAGATTCCAGATTTCAAGAATGTCAGGTTTTAGTCTTTCAAAATTCAAGGTTTTAAGAATTTTGGACTCCATGCCCAACTAAGGTTACTGATCTACTATCCTCAACACTCTTCTATCAAAGCACAAGCATCTTATCATTGTAGATACTGGAGTGAATTCAATGTACAAATACCATAGAATTTGAATTAGTTAAGCAATATATGACACCATGCCCGAGGTAAAGGCACTAGTTTGTGGTTCTTAGTGCTTCTATTGCAAAAGCATTATCCCTAGGTGGAGCCAAATGTTCTAGCACTCATTGTCCATTGTTATTTAAGTATTATTTTCAGTTTATTACAAAATGAGGGAAAAATCAAAATCATGAAAGAAATAGTTGATTTTATATTTTCAGAGGCTTTGAAAGTAATAAACCCGTGAAAAGATCTGGGCCATCTGATCTATAGGCCACAGATCCAACGGCAATCGCATAGTTAACTAAGAATGGGTTCATTTCGGAGATCGGACGCGAAGGTGTATCAAACTTAGTTTAAATTTGTTGAAGTCTGGGCTAATCTCAATCGTCCATCAGAAGAGGCGAGATCCGTTAGATATCGTGTCGCAATATCGGGTCGGAAAGTGATCAATTTTCATCTTTTGATCAAACTCGATAAATTATCAAATCATATTTTATGTCCTATCGGGTCTAGAGATCAGGTCAGCAAAGTCATTGGGTGTAGTCTTTAATATCGGACTTGATGAATCATTAAATTTAGTTTTATTTCCTATCGAGTCCAGAGATCGGGTCAACAAATCATTGGGTTCATTCTTTAATATCGGACCTGATGAATTATTAAATATAGTTTTATGTTATATCGGGTCTATAAGGGAGTCAAGGTGCGTTGAAAAGGAAGAAAAGGGGGATGTGACATGCTCTATGAACCATTGTTGATTCTTTCTAAGTTTTGTCGGCCTGTCATTGTTTAAATGTCATACAAGTTCAACGAGCACGATCAAGCGATAATTTGATAAGGAATTTAAGGTGCACTATGAGGAATCATCGAGCACGAGGTTTAATCAGAGCTCGACCCCCACAGTTGACTGTGACGTTAGCACGGTTGACCAAAATGTGCGACCAGGAATCATCGCGGGGGTTCAACCTCGTTGATGCTCTCACATACTCGTTACCCCCCGCAGTGTTCCCAAACCTTTCTGCCCTTCATCCACTGCTTGGTTAAGGCTCAAGATGTAGATTCAAACAAAGAACGGCCATCATCTTTTAATTTTCGTTACTTCCTAATTATTTTATGTTCTTTGGAACGAGATTTCTTTTACCCTCTGTGTAATATACTGTAATAGTTTTTACTTAAACAGTGAGGGAAATAGTTAAGTAGTTTGACAGTTTTGGAAACCACCAACTATTTCATAATGTATAAAAAGAGGAAAATTTAGAGAGAAGCAGTTAGAATTTTGGGAGAACCTAAAGACTAGGCCAGTGAATTCTTGATACAACTATTGATTAATGAAAGAATCAAAAGTTTTCCATATATTGTTGGGTATGATTTTGTGACTTCTCTGTTATGTGTCATCTTATGTTTTCTTCCTATAAGTATGGTAATGAAGTTGTAGTTCTTTATTTTCTTATGTAAATGAAGTTAAAATTCCTCAAAAGAGTGCTCCTATACTTGAAGTTCACACCTTTGTAATTCTTCTAAGTTACAAATAGTAGTTTCTGTGTAAGACAACATATTATCTTTAACTTCTCCAAGTGTCACAGATAGTAGATCCTATATTAAACAGCATATTGTCTATGACTTATTCAAGTTTTTCTTCATTCATCATTTATATTCAACAATAAAATGGCATTCTGATATTTCCTTGTCACCTATGTATTGAGGGTTAACAACCAAGTCTCCCAGGTCATTCATTTGAGAACACAACATATAATTAAGTGATAAACAAGTGACAATAACTATAAACATTAATGTCTTAAGCACAATTTCTACACAACAAGGAAATTGGTTTCTTAAGGTACAACATAGCACATAGAGAGTATGTGTGCACTATAGCAGCCCACGGGCCACAAACATTACTTCTTTGTATCTCCAGCCATATTTCCAGGCAAAGAAAGAGAGCGAAGCAACCTCACCTTCCAGTTGGGTTTTCTCCTGAAGGGGTTTCCCAGAGAGTATATCTTATGTCTTGTGTGTGTGTGAGCTTGTTTTATTCGTTCTCTTCTTTTTTGCATAATTTACTTTTACATGCATGCACTAATTATAGTAAGATCTGTAAATCTATAAATTAAATAAAATTGTAATAGTGTAGAATCTCATAATTTTAATATAATATTATCAGATCTATTGTGATGAACTATCTAGTGGAATATACATAGAAGTTTACAGATCACACCCGAGCCAACAAGTCACCCTCAATCAGAATTTCCTCTAGCAGCAACGACATGAATACCTTGAATTTCACAGAGTCATGGTCCCTAGTTACTTTTGCGGTTGGTTTTCATGGTGGTATATATGGCCATAACTTAGAAATTGGCTTCGCGCCTTCTGCACTAATATCCTCAATCCCCACATTCATATCTTTTTCATCCTACTCCTAAGGTTCCATAGGCTGCTTGTTTTTATCCATTTTATCCTACTTCCATTGCTCAGTGGGGATCTTTCATGATGATTGCCAAACTTGGGGTTGTTGTGGCTTTTTCTGCTTTTTCTCTCCAGTCGCAAAGTTAGTAGGCTTTGGCCTCATTGACCTAGGTGTTATAGTAGGGACTGGCAGTGTTGCAGTCATGATTTTTCCTAACCCTCTCTTCAATAATTCTTTCTTAAATTCTGGCCAACTCAGGTAACCAGACATGCAGCAATACATGAGGCTCTTTAAGCGCAACAACACATAACAGTTTCTCAAGAAGAAAAGTGGCCAAGTGTGGAGCAGGGTGCAATATTTATAACCTGATTCAAATTCAAAATGTCCATTCCCCCACAAATATTTCTCATAAATGTGATTTTGGTGGCAAATTCTCCCAGATTTACAACTTAAATGCATTTTGCCCACTCCTTTTAATGGAAAAATCACTATCAAATTAACTGTAGCAGTTCCAACAGTCACTTTCTAGGCAGGCTGGGCGGCAATCCTCCTTGTGGCACAACTACTTCATTGCAATTTCCTCCTGCGCGCTCTTCCAAAATATTGTGCAACCTTCCTTCTTCGATAAAAAATTTTCTTAGCATAGTAGTTTATAGTCCTACTCTTTGTTTCAACTTCCAGAAGCACTAAGACTTTCCTACATCCATATAGTCATTTCGTAGGGGTGGGATCATCCCTATAAACCTTCAACCTATTCCCATTAATCCTGCCCAAAAATACTTCCCCATTTAGCTTCGTGAATTGAACTGCACCACCATAAAAAATGTCCTTGATTACATACAGTCCTAGCCAATTCATATGAAACTTCCCCGTAAATTTGGTAAGCTTGTTGTCATACATTAGTACCAAATCACCATTTTTGAGGGTGCATTTCTTAATGTGATGATCGTGCTATGCATTTTCTCTAGATTTTTGTACCTACTGATGAAAGCCCGCCAAAAAGTGATCTTCCTCTAATACCAATAGCCATTCTAGGCGTTCCTCCATGACGTCACGATATTCCATCTTAGTTACTGTTGTGATCCTTACGTTGTATTCCATCGAAATTACTACTTCTTGTTCGTAAAATAGTCAAAAGGGTGTTTGCCCAGTTAATTTATTACAGGAAATCCTAAATGCCCATAAAATCACTGGTATGCGCACATCCCAATCATTCTTATTAACATTATAGACCTTTGTGAGGGCATTTTCCAATATCTTGTTGAAAGCTTCGATAGTGCCATTCACTTGGCGGTGATATGGCATACTCTTTTGATGGTACATCTAGAAGCTGCGATTGTCTCATTCAGAAAGTGTGATCCTTCTTCACTCATAAAAATATTTGGGCATCAAAACCTTGACAAAATAAACTCGAATATGAACTTTGAAGTTGTGTTTGCGCTACAATATTTGACAGGTTTTGCCTCAACCCACCTGGTAAAGTATTCTGTTGCAGTGATAATATAACATGCTCCTGTCTTCTTTCTTCGTGGTTGAATAGGTCCAACAAAGTCAATTTCCCATTTATAAAATGCTTGTAATGTGACTTGTGGATCTAATGGAAGTTCATCCTTCCCAATGGCCTCTCGATCCTCTGACATGCATCGCACGTGATATAGTAGCCCTTGGAATCTTTATGTATTGTCGGCCACCATAATCTGGCTTGTAGGATCTTATATGCATTTTCCTTGCCTTCATAGTGTCCTCTAGCAACATCACCATGTGCTTCAGCTACAATAATCTGTCTTTCATATTCAAGCACATATCAACGTCGAAATTCATTTGACCCCATCTTATATAGTTGTCCTGAAATCACAGAAAAATTGGAAGCCCTAACAACTAGTTTCATCTTTTGTTGTGTTGTATAACCTTCAAGAGCTATGCATGTAGATAAAAACTAAATAATGTCTGCAAAATTTTCATCTACAACCCTGACAACAAATAGTTCAGGTAATCCTTCCTCAATATTTGTAGGCTCTTCACCATTTTCGATCCAAGAAAGGTGGTTCGGTCCAACATTTAGTCTCCCAGGCTTCACTATCACGTCAAAATCATGTTCTTAGAAAAGGAGTAACCATCTACAAATTCCCCCCCCCCCCGAACACAAGCTTATTGACTAGGTACTTCAAAGCAGAATGGTCTGTGTACATCTTAAAGTGCGCAACTAGTAGATAATGTCTAAACTTTTGTAGTGCATAAACCATGGCCAAACCTTCGCACTCTATGGTTGAGCAGTTCTTCTCGGCCTTAGATAGTTTCCGGTTGGTGAAGGAAATCGGATGATCAATATCTCCTAACCCTGGTTGGGTTAAGATGAATCCCAACACTATGCAAGTCTCATCCACATGTACATGAAATTCTTTCTTCCAATCTGAGAATACTAGGATTGGCGCAGTAACCATCTTATCCTTAAGAGTATCCAAGCTCTTTTGGCAATCATCGTCCTAGAAAAATGTAACATCCTTCTTTAACAACTTCTCCATGGGAGAAATGATCTGCACATATGCCTTAATAAACTTCCTACAGTATCTAGTGTGACCCAATGTCGTGCGTAGCTACTTTACGTTCCTAGGGGGGCTCCAAGTTGATAATTACGACAATCTTAGCAGGGTCTACCATCAACCCTTACTTACAGAAAACATGGCCTAACAATATTTCGTAAGGTACAAAAAAATGCATTTCTTCAAGTTCAGAGAGATCTAATACTTCCTCTAGGTATCCAACATCGGGCACAGACTAGAGACATGCTTCTTGACCAACCCAAACACTGTCCAATCATCAAAGTAGACTTCTAAAAACTTTTGAATGAATTCTTGAACGATGCGAAAACCCATCCTTGAGAAAATCATAGGGGCATTTTTGAGTCTGAAAGGTATGACTAGTACTGGAAGGACCCCCATTCTGTAGCGAAGGTAGTCTTGCTTCTATCATCTAGTGCAATCTTAATTTGGTGGTATCCCGAGAATCCATCTGTAAATGAATAGGCTTCTTATCTTCTAACATTCTCGAGGGCTTCATCTATAAACAGTGTAGGGAAGGGGCCATGTACACATGCATCGTTCAACTTACATAGATCTATGCAAATCCTTATATCACCTTTTGTTTTCTTCTCTTGGACCACCATAGGACTGACCCACTCGTATTCTTCTACAGGCTCAATCATTCTGGTTGCGAGCATTTCATCAAGTTCCTCTCGTACCTTTTCCTTGTTTTTGAGGTTCAACCGATATGGGCACTACCAGGTTTTAAATTGATCTTCATCATCCCTAAATATCTTATTATCCCCTTCAAGTCAGGGAACTTGGTTGGAAAAAAACTCTTGATATTCATGTAATAATTCAGCTACCTTATCCATTGTATATTCATCCCAATAATCGCCAATGTTCATGAATTTTGGTTTTGCTTCTGAACCAATGTTTACTTGCTTTGTGCACAATGGTTGCAAAATATCAGGGATCTTCGTAGTAAGTCCACCAATTTCTCATTGTCCCTCTGATTAAGGGATATTAATATTCTGTGGATCCTCATCAGCTTATTCTGTTGTAACATTGTAACAGTCAAAATCATGTTACAGTTGCATACTCCAGTTAGGCTGCACCCACATGATAAGTTCGACGGGTATTCAGAAGATTGCTTCTTTAATTTCCTGAAGCACTTCATCAATGCATGGGAACCCATCTTCAAAACTGAACGTTAGCAAGAAGTTTTCTTTCATCTCATCCCAATCAATGATCCCATGTCGCAGCTTGGTCACTAAATACTAGTTCTTTAGAATAACATACAAGGTACGAATAAAGATATGCACCCACTTAGGTTGAGGTATCTCACCCCATGCCTTAGTCCATCTCACTAGATGTTTGCATGGATCATCCTTCTCTATGTATTTCTTAGTGAAGTAGGTGTTCGCATAACCAAATATGAATTATATCATTCTACGATATTCCTTAGAGTGAACAAAATTATCCCTATGCGTACCCCACTATATTGCAGGCATAGCTCTTAATGCTATATCTAAGGCCTAGAACCAATGTTTCTCTATTACATCCCTTTCAAAATTTTCAAGAAATATATTGACATGACCGAAGCCATCATAATAGGGTAATTTTTGTAGCTCAGTAGATACACAGTGTAGCAATTTTGTAAGTTGATTACATCTGAGCATAGAGACCTCATGCAACCGATTCTACCAGTTTTCTAACTCTTCATCTGAATCTGATGGGCAGGAAATGTCCTTCTCCCAGCTAATCCATCCATCTGCAGTGGGATTGATCCAATCTTCATTTCACGTAGTTAACTTATAGATGTGCTCAATGTCATCATCTTCATAATAGTCATGGTTTGGTTCTGTGTATCGTACACCTTCGATTGGATCCATGTTATGAAACCAGCTCAAGAAAAGATAGATCAATGCCTTAGAATTCAGCCTCTTCGAGGGGGAAACCTCCTTTACATTACATAAATGAGCAATTCTTGGATGATTCAAATGAAAAAACCTCATTTCTATATATAGGAGTCTAAGGAGTCCACAATATAACC
>APFE030562780.1:8220-27829 GCA_000404065.3 Pinus taeda
ATGATTCTACAAGGTTGTATAAGTTTAACAAATTTGGGTCATCAAATCTTCCCTCGGTATTTGTTGCTCAAAATGATGAAGTGAGAAAACTTTTGCATGAGCGATTTGGTCACTTAAACTATCGCTCCCTTCATAATCTATGTAAAGAAAATATGGTGACAGGTCTTCTAATGGTATCTTGCAGAGATGGTGTTTGTTCCGGATGTGTACTCGGAAAACATCATCGGGACAGTTTTGAAAAACGTGCATCTTGGCACGCCTCGGCCCCTCTACAGCTTGTGCATAGTGATTTTTGTGGTCCATTTTCAGTTGCTTCCTTCTCTGGCTACAAGTATTTCTTAAATTTCATTGATGATTTCTCCAAACGCACTTGGGTATACTTCTTAAAACTCAAGAGTGAAGTATTTAACAAATTCTTGGCCTTTAACGCGTTTGTTGAAAAACAATCTGGACATCAAATTCTTAAGTTAAGATCTGATAATGGTGGAGAATATGTTAAAAACAACTTCATCAACTTTTGCACTGAGAATGGAATTCAAATGCAACATATTGTTCCATATACTCCACAACAAAATGGTGTAGCTGAAAGGAAGAATCACACCATAAAGGAAATGGCTAATTTTATGATTCAATCTAAAGGACTTAGTCTTAATTTTTGGGAAGAAGCAACTAACTGTGCAAATTACATAGTAAATCACACTCCTAGTAAGTTTTTAAATAATATCACTCTAGAAGAAGCATGGATCTGAATTAAACTAGATGTAAGTCATTTTCGTGTTTTTGGAAGTGAAGCATGGGCCCATATTCTAGATGAGAAACATAAAGCTTCAGAACCTAAGAGTGAAAAATGTATTTTTGTTGGATATTCTGAAGATGTCAAAGGATATATACTTATTCCACTTAAGTCCAAAAATGTTATCATTAGAAGGGATGTAAAGTTTTTTGAAAATATATCAGCCTATGAGCCTAGTTCGGCAAATGTGCCACCTCTCTCTACCCCTTCTTCTTCTGAAAATATTTATTCTTCAGATGATGACAGTGAGGATGACAATCCTCCCCAACCTTCTTAGGATCCTCTTTCAACTCCTCAGCTTCTAAAATGGGTCTGTGCTACTCAGGATGCATCAGGTGCTCTTGTCGGTGATCCTACAGATCAACGATGTACACGTTCTCAGTTCAATAGAGCCTTTTATTTACTGGCTCAAGCTTCAACGAATTATGATCTTGACACCTTTGTAGAATCTTCAGGCCATCCAGATTGGGACACAACTATGACTGAAGATTATCATTCATTATTGGCAAATGATACATGGGATCTTGTTCCTCTTCCAAAGGGACGAAAACTTGTTAGGTACAAATGGGTTTATAGAACCAAGTATGGAACAGATGGAAAAGTTGATAAACATAAAGCTTGTCTTGTTGCTAAGGGTTTTTCACAAGTTGAAGGAATTGAATATATTGAAACCTTCTCCCTTGTTTCCAAAATGAACTCTATCCACCTTGTTCTTTCCCTTGCTGCCTCTTTCAAATGGGAAGTCCATGAGATGGATGTTAAATCTGCCTTCTTACATGGGGAATTGGATGAATAAATCTATATGGAACAACCTACTGGCTTTATAAAAAAAGACTCCAGCATTGTATGTCAGCTTAAGAAATCCCTTTATGGTCTCAAGCAAGCCCCTCAGGCTTGGTATGAAAAAATGGATAGCTTTCTTTTAGAAACTGGCTTTTCTAGGTGTCATTGTAACAATATTGTCTACACCAAGAAAGTGGGCAAGTCTCTTATCATTCTTGTTCTTTATGGTGATGATATTATCCTTACTTGTAGTGATCCCAACCTTATAAACCATGTGAAATCCAACCTTAAAAAGAAGTTTGAAATGACAGACTTAGGACTCTTGCATTATTTTCTTGGTTTTCATGTCTTGCAATCCAAGGAAGGTATTTCCCATCCCTAGTCCAAGTATGCCTGTGATATTCTATGCCATTTTCACATGGAAGGCTATCAGCCAACCCCTTCTCCCTTTCAGTTTCGAGCCAAACTTTCAGTTACCTTATACTGTCAACTTGTAGGAAAATGTTTGTATCTCACCCATACTCGTCCTGACCTCTCCTTTGTTGTTGGCCTTATTGCTCGGTTTATGTAAAAAACACATGAAAGTAATTGGAAAGTATCTAAAGGAATACTTCATTATGTTTGAGGTACAGTTCAGTTTGGGATTCATTACAGTGCAGAAGCATCTCCTCTATTTTTTGGTTTCACTGGTTCCGATTGGGCTGGTGACCCTGATGATCAGAAGTTTACTGCAGGTTATGTGTTCACTCTTGGTTCCAGACCTATTACATGGGCTTGCAAGAAACGAAGTGTCATTTCTCTTTCTTTAGTGGAAGCAGAGTATCATGGTGTCATAGAAGCTAGTAAGGAACCCTTGTGGCTTTGTCAATTCTTGTTAGAGTTTGTCTTTTAGCAGAAGCATCTAACTACACTTTGGTGTGATAATAAAAGTGTCATTTAGTGCAACAAACACATTGAAATTCGCATGCACTTCATCAGAAAGCTCATTCATGACCATTTTCTTGAAGTGAAATGTTGTTCAACAGATGATCAAGTTGCAGACATCTTTATAAAGGCTCTCATAGAGGCGAAGTTTACTCAAATTTGATTTATGGTTGGAGTTTCGGAAGTTGTAACTAGGGGGGGATAGGCTCTAATGCCTCCTTCCTTCTCCTATTGTATCATGTTTGTACATCCTTCAATCCTATCCCAAGTTGTTCTTAAGGGGGGATGTTAGGATATTCAGACACATAGGAAATAGTTAAGTATAACTTGGTCTAGTGTAGAGTTAGGTAAAATGTGTTTTTTTACTATGTACTCTTGTAACTTACAATCTGACAGTCAAGATATGTTCTAGACATGAAGTGATCTGACACTTCAGTCTCTCCTTGGTATTAACGACACTTGATCCATGGCTTAACACCCGATTGGTCCATGATCTCTATCTAAAGAGCATGGAGGGTCATTTGTAGGGTAACCATTCATGAGAGAAGATTATGTAAATTTTCATTCTTTTATTAATAAATTTCCTGAAGTGGCCATGTTGGCTTAGGTCATGGAATGTTACCCTCTTTGAGGGTTTTAACCATGTCAAGAATACTGGTGTATTGATCTGTGATCTGTTTGTGAATGGTGTCCTTTGGTGTTCTATCTAAGGAACTTACCCTGTAAATTCATACAATGTGGTCATCAAACATTTTCAACAAAGATAACAAAATTGATATTTTAAAGTAAAAAATACACATAAACATAAACTACCCATCAAATCCCATTAAATTTCTACAAAAAAAATTGATAATAAACATTAAGAATAATTAGACAAAGTCTTTCGGTAGAAACCACATGAGAAATTTTTTTTTGGCGGATGCATTTCGAACCTTCATCTAGTCCTGAGGATGAGCCACAGTTTTTGGTTCAAAATGCATCACCCAAAAAAAATTTCTCATGTGATTTCTACTAAAAGACTTTGTTTAATTCATTATGGATCACAGAAGCTTGAATATAGAAATTAAGAATAATGTTGGCATCTTTTAATGGTCACATTAGTGGGGTTGTGAGCTCAGTTATAACAATGTATTTACCCTTCTTTTATTACACTCTACCATAATGTAAACCAATGAACTTTAGGATGAAAATGGCTTTTGACACAACTTGAATAGAATGAAACATTAACAAACCTGAATAAAATAACTTGCAAATCCTAAAAACCTATCTGTGATTACATTCATATAGAATCCTCTGCTAAGCTACAACTAGAAGACACCAAAATATGAACTAATCCTATTATATACAAAATTTATCCAACTCATGAACTATATTCAGATTCCAACCTAATGATAATAAGAGGGAATTATGATGGGTGTATTTATTTTCAGTCAGACACAAACTTACATTGAATAACATCTATCAAAATAAATCACCTTATATATTTGTTGGGCTTCAAGAACTTTGTTTCTGGCAGGTGCATCAATGTCCCACAAATAGATTTGTGTGTCATATGAACCATTTACAATATAGCCATGCTTAAAATGTCTCCATGATAATTACTTTTAAGGTTGAGTATCAAGTATTGTAATAGTGCCACTCCTTGAAATGCTTTGCTCCCAAATTAGTTGTAATGTTGGGTATTGTAGATTATCTAGGCCTCACTATGTCACCTCTTCTGATGGTAGATATTTCCTCTACCTAATGGTATTCAATGGCATAAGTCTTGGATGATTCTTCCAAATTCATCAATCAACCATTTCTCCTTTAGTATTGTTATTTTTGGGTCCTTATCCTACTATGAAAACCCTTCATGGAATTAAACAGGAAAGTGAAACTTAGCTCATTCTTAGCAAGATATTTTGACATTTTGTTTGGTGTAATCAGGTTGTTTGCACTAATTTCTAGTTCGCTAACACTAACTAGTCATTTCCTTTCCTCAAATTTTAGGTAAACTTCCTCCATAATCATGTGGAATTCACCCAAGGTCTTCAACCATTGAGCTCCAACAATAACAACAACACTCGTAGTTGTATAATTGAAATTTCATCCCTTTGACTATCATTTTACACTCCATCATACTAGCATTGGTCATGGATTATTGAAAATTCTATAACTAGAATACTTTTAGGCGCAACAAGTTACTAGTTTTGCATCAATGATGTTACGAGTACTCTCAGAATCAATGAGAGTCATCATAATTTACCCTTCTTGAAAAATTTAAACATTGGCTTGCATAGCATCCCTTCTTGTGATACTTGCAATGAGCCACATTCCTCATTTCCTCCCTCTCAAAATGAGACATTTATCATATTTCTTACCATTCCTAGTTCCTTCTCATCTTTATTATTCCCGCCAATGACTACTAGGCCATTCATGTTCTCAACTCTAGTTTCCATAGTTTCCCAAATCATTTCTTCCTAAATATAAACGTCCCAAATCCTCTAAAATATGGGTGTGTTCATGCTGACAAATACTTCATACAAAGGTTCCAACATGTACAGATTTGGTACCATCTCAATTTCAAAATTATTTATCAAGTCTGCACTCAAAGAATGAAACCTATAGGAACTAAAGCTGAAAATTTAGTTTCCCCCTATCAATCCTTTAGATATATATACACTAAAACTTTTTTAAGGTATTTTCGAGAGTGAAAACATAAAATATTATGAGAAACTCAAAATAGTAGATAGGAAATGACTAATCTACATACATTTGCAATTAATAAATTAGGACAACAAACCACAACAACTAGATAGTGTATTAGAGCCTAATCTACATGACACATTGCACTAAAACATTCCAAACAACAAGGATGAGCTCCAACAATAGTCACTTTAACTTTGTCTTACTAAAAAAAAAATATTATTATCACTTGGCATCACACACAGTCTCTATGAACAACTTAAAGATATCATACACATTAATTGTAACTGCTAAGCCAATGTGACCCTTCTCCCTTTATAGACTAATAGAGTGAAGGGACGTCACAACTACGTCATAAAAGTCTTTGAGGAATTCACCCTCATGGAGTTAATGTCATCAAATAAGACTGAATTCCACTCATGATTGTAATCTCAACATTATATGCATACAAGGAGTGTGTTACACCTACAAGGTGTCTTCTACCATCAATGTGCCCATGTTCAAGTGTAACTAAGAGCATTTGGAAAACCCCTTGGGAAGTGAACCCTACCTAACTGATGCACACTAACTGTTTCAAATAAAAAATAGTAGAGATTTTTTATAAAAAAATATACCCTTCATGAATATCTCTCTCATAGATCACCCTCTCCCCACACTGCAATATTTGGTCCTATAGCACACCTTTACTAAAAGGTGAACTTTTTTGTTTCTTTTCTGAGGCTAAAGAAGAACACCTATGAGAAATAGGTAATATAAAATAATTCATATACATAAGACAATTATTTTTCGTAACATAACCACTAAAGCTGGTTGATGCACATAACCTATTATTAACTTTTTAAACTTCAAATTAAGTTGTCACAAACTTAATATTTATTCCTAGCATTCACCAAGAATGTCCTATTCCTTTACTTGTAAGAATAAAATTTAATGTTGAAAATATCAACACACAATAACAGTCGTAACAATCAAACCTAGCCTACCTACTTAGAATCAACAAAAAACCTGAAAGTAGTATCGAAATTGTAATCTGATTTTATTGGAAACTGGAGCACATGAAACTAAAAATTACAACAACAAATTACAACAGATGTGAAACTATAATTGTGTCATTTTTTTATTACTCTTAAATATAGTAAATCCAGACACCACATCCTTTAGCTATTTGGGACATCCTGTAAAGAAGATAACATCTGCATACAAAGATCAAGACAAGTGTTTCACATATAGCAAAGTCACAAAAAAAAACTACACAAGTCAACCTTTCAATCCTAGAATAACAAGCTCAAGTTATAGGCTACAACCTATGCATGCCCATCAACAACGTATCAAAATGAAAATTTCTCTCATGCACACCTCCTAGTCTTTGGAAACTGAACCAACCAATACTAGGTCAACTTCCTCATCCCAAGAGGATTCTAAAGCAATAGTAACATCATGGGCTACTTCCTGCATCTCAAAGAATCCATCATCCTAGACATTGTACTCTACAATAATCCCATCAACTAAAAAATTCAATTCAACCCCAACATCATCGTCCATCAAAGGTTTCGAACCTCCATCCATATTATCCAATGATTTAAGATTAATATATGCCTTCCCAAAGCCAAAAGTCTCATCGAACCTCCCACTATAATGTACAAGTGCCATTGTATTAGCATGTACCCTGTAATGGACACTCTCTCTCATCCCTCTTTCCAAAGACTTTCAAGTATATAGACTAAAATCGTTAATGGTTCTTAGTTGTCCCTCAAAAAAAACTCTCCACTATACATCAATCATACAGGAAATTAAAAGAAAAATATTCTTCTAACCAGAAAAATGTAAGACATTATCGAACTCAATAACATCACGAAAAGGCATCTGAAAGGAAATGGAGACAACTTCTCTTACGGAATAAGTAGCATAATCATTAATCCCAATGAAAATTTTTATGTGTTGTTCTTGAATCCTATGGAATAAATTATTGTCATGTCATATGTCCTAAAGCTCCACTATCCACATAACATCTAAGTTCCAACTTTCAACACTAAACATAGAGTTAAAGGACAAGAAAGAGACCAAATCCATTTCCATCTTGGAAAATTTGCAATAAGAAGAAGATCCTCCATCTATCACAAGTGAAAAACATTGAAACCTATCAAAAAAATCAGCCATCTATCATAAGTCCTTCTAGGCATCTCACCTACTAAAAATGAAACTATGCCAACCAATGTTCATATAGATCCACCACCTCTCACTCCTTAAATGAATTAGACACCTATGGTAGGTCCTCCTAGGTATCACACCTATAAAATAATACATCCATATCCATCATTAATATTGTGAATCCAACATCTCTCGTCACAAGAGAAACCAAGGTTTCAACCCAACAAAAGCATCTCACAGGTGCAAGTGCTCATCTCAAGCAACCTAGGGCTAATTCCCTATTTGGAACTGGAAGTCTAAAGTTTGGGTTGGGCAAGTGAAGAATGATATCAAGATTATATTGCATGCCTATGATCATCATGTGTAGGAAGCCAATTGGATTGCAAGGATTTCTGGATAGGGAAAAAATATTTGAAGAGGGACCCTACTTCTTCTACTCCGGTGGTATCTATTTTATATGTTGATAGAATTTTTCATGATGTAATATATGCTCCCACAAGAGCACAATGTGAAAAATTCCTTCACAATTTGGTCAAGGTTGTGAGAGATTCATAATATTTGAGAAATTGAGTAATCACATATTGCACAAGGACTTGAAAGTATAAACTATTCAAAAGTTTAATGAAGCACCCCAAAATATCTTTGAAGAAAATATTAAGAACAAAGGAAAGTAGAAGAAAGAAGGAACTACTAGCAACAACTACAAGCCTCTTCCTTCAAGATGAGTGGTATAACAATTGGCAATTGAGAAAGAAGCGGACCAATATCACAAAACATGAAGAATAATTTATGATTTCTTTGCATATTAAGTAAGAGATAAGTTGACAAAGGAATTATTTGATTATGGAGCTACTAAGCATATCACTAACCACAATGATTGGTTTATTGCATTTGTAAAAGACAAAACCACTTTGTGGTGGTTTTGGGTGATAAAAAGAAGCACTCTATTAAATGGAATTGTAATGTATAGGTCAAGGTGAGAGGTATATACCTCCATGTTGATGAATATGCTTCGTTTTCATATTTTAAGTAAAATTTTCTTTTAGTTAGTGAAATTACAAAGCCTACTCCGTTTTCCAATGTTTTGGAAAGAAATATGCTTTGTAATTGATAAGTAAAACTAGATACAAAGGAACACTGTTTGTACAAGATTATGGATGATAAATGGTGGTTGATATCCTTGACATCCATGAGAAGAAATAATAACAAGCATGCAACACAAACTACCATTTGAAAGAGGAAAGCATTGAAAATCCAAAGGTGTTTTGAATATTTCCCATGATGATATTTGTAATGTATGCAGACAACTTCAGTGGTTGGCACAAGGTACATCCTATTTCCTATTGCATTTATAAGGATAATATGTTGTCCCAAAAAATTGACCATAATTCTTTTGAGGAGCAAGGTTGGTACTAAATGTTATTTCCAATGCCATTGGTTAAAAGCAAAGAGATATTAAGAAATAAATTTGGTCATGAAAAGGACAAGTTTTATGAAACATAGAGAAAGAGAAATAGTTGAAAAGGGATCCCTAGAGGTACACTATCCTTTAAGGATAATTCATACTACAAAAGAGTGAAATGCTAGGATAGATCCAATGTCACAAAGGGATGGTAAAAACCATGCCAACACTAAAGGGGACAAAATCTTGAAGTTACATGGAGGAAAGATCCTTTTTTTGGGACATGATGAAAAAATGTATTCTCAAATTGTAGGTGCTATGCTTGATGGAGAGTTGAATATCAACGAATGAGATAACTCAAATTAGATAAGTGTGAATTTTTTTAGAGTAGTGTAAGTAGATGAAGGTGAAAAAAGCATTGCATATTTTCAAGAATGGTTTGGAGAAAATAAAGGATTGAAGAGTACAATGCAAAGTCAGATTCCTTTCGGCCCATGGAAAGAATGTTCTTTTTAGAGAGTAATTCCATGCCTCTTCCATGAGAATTCTATTAATGGTGAGCAATTATTTGAAAGTCAAGCATTTGAAAAAGTAGTTAATATGTGCCAATAAGGAGTTGGATGGAATGGAATGAAATGTTCTAAAACTAGAGAGGAATAAATTGATAATAAATGAGAATCCATGTAAACATTTTATTGTCAAGAAGCCTATTTTATGCAAAGTCACAAGAAAATATAACTTGTGTATTTTAATCATGAAAGTCTAGAATCTAATCATCTCCGAATCCATACTTTCTAATATGGAATCTATGATGCTCCTCTACATATATAGATTTAATAAATCTAAAGTTTTTCTTTCACAATGTTTACTCAAAAGAATCATACAATTTTTACAAACATAATATGGGATCATATGTGAATGGAAAGACTTATTGTGCATGTAGGAGAGAGAAAATAGAGGGTCAAATAAAGATGTATATTACTAATCCTTACCTCCTATGCTCATTCAATTGGCAGAATTTATGCTCATCCAATTTGTAGAATTTAATATTGGAAGATTTACAGAGCAATGCTTTCCATTCCTCAATCTACGCCTTGTCATATCTACCATTCAATTCATGTTTTTTAAATTTCGTAAGACCCCATACACCAACGAATTTCACCAGGAGTAACATACCGAAATACTGATGGTAGATACCACCAAACACATGTGTGCAATGCATGTATTGTCTAACTTCGAAGGGAATATGGGAGAAACAAAGAAGAACTATAATGTCCCTTTTGTTTAGCATTGAGATTCCAATATGCCCTAACACCATTTACAAGAATGAAAGGGCAAAAGAACTGACGACCATCAATATTTATCTCCGATGTCCATAATTTACAGTCAATCATATGCTCACCTTAAACAAGAGCTTAGAGGTCCCCCTCTTCCTAAACAAGCCTAAACCTAAAGCCAATAAGATTCTTATTCAATGAAGGGAATGAATCATAAGAGCCATGGAATAATTGTCATCTCCATCCAATAAATATCGTTTTGATGTGACTTGTCCTTTCAAACCCTCAAGATCTGTAGGTTGTTGGAGAAGGTGATCACAACCCAATCAGGCTGAGTGGAGGACCACAACAACTGCTCGATCTCAGCCCCAGTAGTGTAACCAAGAATAGGATCGAGGCTGCCGTCAATAGGTTTGAGAATAGAAGAGAGATCTGATATGATGGATTGTGAGTCATCTTCAGCAGTGTAGATGTGGCAGGAGATATGCAATGCCCAAGAAATGGAATTAACACTGGCCCGGTGTCACACGAGCTCTATGACAAGAAGGGTTTGATATCTGATATACACGATTACAACCTTGGGGATTTCCATTAAGATGGTAGTCATTTATCTGGAATCTTGGTTGTTCCAATCCAATCTGACCAGGGAAGTATCAGGTTGAGAGGTCTCATAGATAATTGTAAAGTGCTCCTTTTCCCTCAAATCAAAGACTCTAACAGACCCATCTGCATTGGCAGAGGAAAAAACATTGGCACCCCCCAGGTAATGTCATAGACCTCCTTGTCATGGGAAATCAGCTCGGTGTTGACGACCTCCTTGTTGATGTCACAAATTGTGTAGGTGGTGTTGATGTTGGTAGTGTCAATCCTCTTGGGTTCTTGTTCGTTCCAATTGAAGGAAGTGAGAGGGCCGCAGATCTTGTTGTTCCTCTTATTGTTGAAGAGGCTCTTTGCCTCGATGCGGTTGTTAGAAATGTGCCATATGCCGGAAGAATTTTAGCATACCAGAATACTAGAAGAATTTTAGCATCAGATTTCAACATTAAAACTAGCTCATTCAAATGCCAAATAGACTTGGCATAGGTCTAGGATAAAATGGGGATGCCCTCGGTCTGTTAAAAATTCTATTTCCTCTTCCTTTCCTTCAAATTGATATTGGGATGATAAGATCCAAAGAGTCGTAGATTCTACAACCGTAGCTAAAGTTTTGAAATTTTCATTGTTTCTTAGTGATAAATTGTACCTTGATAAAAAAAATGGTTGTAGAGGGCGAGGGTCACAACCCTAAACACAACAAGAGGTTTTTTCGATTGAAAAAAGAATGTTTCAACTACCTCCTTTGCTGAGTTATGTATTCTATGAAAACAATCAATTTGAGAGACATAAAGCAAAAGGCCAAACACGACCCTTAAGGAAAATTTAAAAGAGTTTAAAAAAACCCAACGCTTGTGGCAAGTTTAAAAGAGTTTTAAAAAGTTTTTGAAAGTATTTTTTTAAAAGGGTCATAGTTGTTCCTGCCAGAAGTTGAAAGGGTGTGAAAATTATTGAAAAGTATTTTTTAAAGTTTAAAAAGTCAAATATTTAATGTTTAGTTAAGTTTTATTTCTTTTAAATCATTCAAAAGGTTTTTTGGTATATTGAAAAGTGTCCGTGGTTATAAAGTTTTGTAAAGAGTTATAAAAGGGTTTATTAAAAAAAAGTGTTTCTTTTATATATTAGAAATTTGTATGGTGAACAAAAGTTTTACAAAAATGCTTTCAAAAAAGTTTTGGGAGATTTTTATAATTTGTTTAAATTTGAAAATACTTCATGATGTTTTAAATAAGTAGGAAATGCATATTTATACATGAATTATTGTATATTTGTTTTTTAATATAATGGTGAAGTTAGTTTAGGAGAATATAAAATTTTATGTATGATATTTGTTTGTTGCGTTGTTCATATTTATTTGCTGAAGTGAAATTTATCATTGGACTTGATGGATTTACTAACCTAAGTAGATAATAGCCGACTTAGTGAACCCTTTTAAGTAAGATATTTGTTTGTTGTTTTGGTTTTTCATATATATATATATATATATTAAAAGAGAATGTAGAAAAGGAAAAGGATTTTAATGGAAAAAGAGTTTTCATTGAACAAGGAAGATTAGGGTTTTGCAAAAGTCCATTCATCTGCAAGGTTTTTGGTATGTCAAGCATGACAGTGTTTTGGGTTCATATGTCTCGGTTTTGAATTTCATTCCATAAGAAATGGGTGAAACAATTTTGTGCAAGGTAGAAAAGGATACATCTTCCAAAGAAGAGTGGAAGATTTTGGAAGCATAATTTGGTGCAAGGGGGAGTGACATGTAGCAGCGAGATGTATTATAATTTGTTGAGTTAGCTACAGATCTAAGAGTAGGTAAGCAAGACTCTAAGAGAAGAATAGAGCTTGTAGAATCCCACTCAAAAGTGGATGATGGTTGTCAAGACCATAAAATTGTAACCCATTATGCAAGCATGCATATGGGTGAAGAAGATGCAACAATGATTGCAGAGAGAGAAGCATAAGCTTCTGCAATGGCATATAAATTCTCAAGGAATCCATTGCAATGTGAATGGCATAGATGATGGTGAATCCCATTATGATGAGACACATGTGGATGATGAGTCGATGACTGCAATGTGATATGTGAATTGGTGAATCTAGCTGCAACTCATGAATTTGGTGAAGTTGAAATTGTCAATGAGCACAAGCATGTTAGGATACCCCATAATAGAGTGGATGAAAATTATGTTGATGTTAAATTTGATGAAGAACCATTAACTAGTGATGAGTGGTTGCATATGATGCAACAAAATACTCTTATTGATATGTTATTATTTGGTGAGAGAATCCCACTTGTGTTTGGAAGCCAAGTGGAAGAAAACATGTTTGCAACAGCTTATGTTTGATGACATTTGTTGGCAAGGAACAAGAAAAAGAATGCTTCCCATATGGCATACATTTTCAGGACATGATCTACCCTATGTGTTCCTACACCTGGCCCACAAAAGAGAGAGAGGATGACCGCTAGCAAAGATGAGGGAAAATAGTGTGAAGGCCCTCGAGAAGATATTAATAAGGATGATGGTGTCAAAATTGTATATAGAAGGGCATATAAATCAAATGCAGATGAACCCACAAGCTAACATAACAACCATAATCCTTCACTTGGTGACAATTGAATGAGATCTTTGGGATATGTAAGATGGACAAATTGATGAGGTAGCCATCTTAATCAATAGGCATATTGAAACAAAGGTCTCCTCTTGTTTCAACAATGAAATATTCCATCTTTCGAACCTAAAAATGTATCAAACTTGATGTTATCAGGGTTCAAAAATCCTAGGGTTATATGATTAAAAATATAAAGGGAATACAAAATAGGGCACAAATACAGAATCAAACCCTGAGCATGGTCTCATTGTTAAAAAATATATTTGACATTTGAAGCACCAGATAGACATGATTCTTTGAAGATAACATCTGCACGACGAAGTACCATAAGGTGTACATTGCCAAAACCCCAAACATCATCTACCTCAGGCTGCATTGTTATTATTTCTTCCTTCCTGTAGGTGCTATTGTGGAGGTAAATCCCCTCTGTGGACAAAGGTGATCCCTAGTAGCCCAAATTGGGTCTAGCAACAGTCAAACAATGCTATCACGCAGGTTCCTAATTGCAAATCAAGGACCAATGATGAGGGCCTACCTGGATTCCAACGCTAGTGCTTGTATAAGAGTTAATGCTCCCGTTCCTTTGCTCCGGTCGGTCACGATCCCCACGATCTCCATGAATGGACACCTACACATGCAAAGAACGACACAAACACAAGCATAAAATCCAATAGATGCAACTATATATCAGTCAGAAAGGAGATATAACTCATCATCATTACAAAGGACAATAAGAGTGGAACCATAATAATAGTCGTCTATTATTGATAAACAAAGAATAATACAACCATAGTTCTGATGTCAAATCCTCCTTTGGCTGGGTGATCAACAAGACATGCCTTGCAAAGCTCGATGGGAATGGGAACAAGCCTCTCTCTCCTTGGTTATTTGGACAAGAATCTCCTTACTTTAGATTTAGAAGTATGGGAATGAAGAAGGCTTCTTGCAGCATGAACTTGACAATTCTCAATCTTGGGAACTCTGGAACTTGGAACTAGAACTAGCTTGTCAAAGGAAAAAAGAAAAGCTTTTATAGATAGAGGAGAAGGAGTTAGGATCATCCACAATATTCATGGGATTGGCTTTATCACTAAGAAGCTTCCATGAGAGGTGGAAAACTACTTCCCTCCTATGGAGATTCGAAGCCAAACTAAACCAAATCAAGATAGATTCAGTTTATGAGTGGTTTAGGAAGAACCTTAGGATGTTGGTTTGTTAAAAACACTACCCATTTTGGCTGGCGCGAGTGCGACTCTGAGACAGAGCACCAACTGGTGCACCCTCTTTGGAGGATTTCCCCCATTGGCGCGAGTGATACACAGTGAACCGACACCAATGGAAAAAGGGTTGTTTTTATGGGTATTTTGCAAAATATGTCTTCAGGGCATATGAAGTTCATACTCAGGGGAATACAATGCAAGTGTTTCCAGGTCATGTCACTTCTCACAGGTCCCAGAATGAGTCATCCAAGGTGCGGGAGAAGGGGTAACCGGGACAGTGACAAATTGTTGTGTAACAGATGCCCCATAAAGCATGAGGCTTGAGAGAGAGAGAGGGGTGAAATGCTTTACAAGAACATGGCCAACCGAAAGCACTACCGCCGAAGAACCTGTGTGGAGAAGTATAACTAATATCTCAAGTACATGATATATGTGGTATGGGCGCAGCCATCCATAGCAGAGTACATAAGAATCTAGATCCAAGGTATGGATGCAGCCATCCAGTGAGGATCGATAAACAGACTCAGCCATGGTTGCAGCCATCCAATGAATGAGTCATGTAATAATCATGATAATCCACAAAATTGCAACCTGGATCCCAACAGACAAAATCTAGGGTCTTGTGCTCCATCTCGACCCAAACAAAGTACAAGTTCAAGCATGTGAATATGGGAGTCGAAGTCGAACATGCAGGAACATCGTGTAATTACCAGTCAATGATGAAAACTGTCAACAGACGCGAGAGGTACCACCAATAATTACAATGGTCCTCAAGGTACTGTAGGTACAATCTACGACGTGCGAATCAGTGAGCTAGCGTCAAACACCCGTAGAATCATTTGATCGAAGGCCAATGATGAAAACCTCACATCGAACACGAAGAACCTGCCATTGAGGCATGCACGCTCCAAGGCACCTGAAGCGAGTCTCTACGTCAACTTCCTGGATAATGAGCTAAAGTCGACAGGAAGCGACCTTGATCGAAGGTGGGCCATAGTGTTTCCCACATCATCGACAAGAGACAGAGGAGCATAATGTTTTTTGTGAAACAGGATTATGTGAGTTATCAGAGGGAGGTTGATTATTCTGCAGAGGTCAACTTCTCTTGAATATATTGGTGGCACGACAGTGGAGTTGGCAATATTTGACATCAAATGATCAAAGGTCATGGTGAAAAGACAACGAGCAGATGAGACGTCAAACAAGATCACCCAAACCCACGGAGGCAAGTGAAAAATGAGATGAGATGTCCCCACCCAGACACGAATGCAAACAAGTGCCATGTTCAAGAGTGACATACTGCCGACACGACAATGATTCTGGTTCCATTTTCCCCACCATTTCTGGTGAGTACCCTGGTTATTTTTTATGACAAGCTTGATGGGGATAGCATATGCTTGTAAAGCGTCATTTCGACGGAATCCAATGTCATTAAGTTTTAACGAGTTTGATAAAGGAAGAACTCAGCGCCTTTTCATGTTTAGAGAGTTTGAAAAGATAGCAGAAAAGTAAACTCCAGGGGTGTCCTTTTTTGTAAAGTTATGTCTCTCGAGCCCAAAAAGGTATAAAACAATGCTCGAAAGAACCGCCCGACCATTATGATCGAGGAGTACTTTTCACGATTAGTGATTTCGACCTGAAAAGGTAAAAAAACGACCCAAACCACGTCATTTCGTAACCGTTAACGAGCCTAAAATGACAAGGGCCCGAAGATCCTTTTGTCTTTACACGGTTAGAAAAGTGCTTAAAGGCGACTGCCACTTATTTACGTTTAGCGAGTCAAGAGGAATAACTCGACAATCTTTTCATCTTTAAACGGTCAGAAAAGAGCTAAAAGAAGACCTCCACTTTTATTCTCTTTAACAAGTCAAAAAAGGGAAAAAATACTCGGCAATCTTTTCATATTTTACGAGTTAGAAAAGAGCTTAAAGGTGACTCGTCCTAGAGGAACGAGTGGTATAAAGGGTAGCAACTAGTTCCGACAATGGTGGAACTACTCAAAACATGTAATGGTCAAGAGGCTAGCTAACAAAACCACTCTTTGTTGTGGTTCCTCAGGGAAGGAAAAAAACAACTGAGTGGAACCATATGATCGGCCAAAGAGATGGTGGCAATGGAATGAAACAAGCCTGAAACAACAAGGGCCCGATGATCAAGGCTCATCTAGCATAATGGAGCGGATAAAAATGGCAATCACGAGATGTACATCGGGTATGGGTTCATTTTTACACAAGCTTGAACAATGGAGAACTCTGCTTGGATTCGGTTTCATGTTTACACAAGCTTGAAACGAAAAACTATGCTTGTTATAAGTTCGCATGCCCCCAGCATAATGATGCAAAACAAGGTACATGGCCCCCAAGCTTCATTGCATTCAACAAAGTGGATGGAATGAAGGTTCACTTTCGAGATCTTGGAAAGACTTGACCTGTATTTTACGAGATCTTAATTAGAAGACTCGATTTGGAATAGGAGTTGTTTCATTTTTTAATGAGGTTGACATAGTAAAAGAACTATCCTCATAACCCGTGTTTCATTTTTTAATGAGCTTGACACAAGATCAGGAACTATGCTCGACCAGACCCAATTTCATTTTTTAAGGAGCTTGACGTAGGAAAGAGAACTATGCTCCGACCAAACCCAGTTTCATTTTTTAAGGAGCTTGACATAGGAAAGGGAACTATGCTCCGACCAGACCCAGTTTCATTTTTTAAGGAGCTTGACATAGGAAAGCGAACTATGCTCCGACCAGACCCAGTTTCATTTTTTAAGGAGCTTGACATATGAAATCGAACTATGCTCCGAAAAGACCTAGTTTCATTTTTTAAGGAGCTTGACATAGGAAAGCGAACTATGCTCCGACCAGACCTAGTTTCATTTTTTAAGGAGCTTGACATAGGAAAGTGAACTATGCTCTGAATGAACTTCATCATAATGAACAGGAAGTCGTTGCTTCCAAGAGTGCCACTCTCGGTGGAAGGATAACATCTTGGAAGTCAGGACCCAATGCCCCCAGGACACTATGCACAATGACAGCATCACTGGATACAGGCACGGGATAAGTAGCCACGTAGTTGACCTACGGTGGGGCAGATACAACTGATGGATAAAAACCAGGAGGGGATGAAAACTATGCAGGAGGCACCGAAGGACTAAAGAACGATAATTGATCTATAATCACGATGCTTCCATCATGTGGAAAGCAAACCACATGGAAAAGTGAAGAGACAAGGGCCCCATGGCATAACCATAGTCATGACCAAGGAGAAGACTGAAATCTAAAGCACCTTGGGTAACTAGTATGTTGATACAGACAGTTTTGCCTCCCAAAGTAATAGGGAACTTTGGAAGGATCCCTAACGGTTGACTGGTTCATCCATCAAATTCCATCAGATTCTGCGCAACCGGCACAAGCTCTGGGGAGCGCAAAGCTTGCCAAGTAGTGGAAGGCATAAGACTGACAGATGCACCCTCATCCAAGACAGTGCCAGGTACTGCCTTATCACAAGCACGTACAATAATCTAGAAATGCACATGGGATAGAAGGTGGAAAGCAGTCAAGTGACTCCAGTCGAAGGAAATGAGTGAACTACTTGGTGGGGGAATCGTATGATTGCCCCCCTTTTCCAAAGAAGGATTCTCAGGATCAGCGGGGATAGGAGAGTCGTTTTTGGACTCAAGAGAATCTGACGAGACGAGAAGAACATGATCATGAAGCTCTTCTGAAGAAGAGTGATCAATAGGCGGTGAACCCAAGTTGACACTCTCTCCACCCAATGGTTGGTCCCGAACAGGCTTAGCACAGCCAGGTTCGGAAAGACGAGGATGGACAAGAGAAGGATCTAAATCAATCTCTCTGTCGACAAGGAGAGGATCTGAAGAGAGCCTCCGATAACCAACAGGGAGTTGGGGTGAAGAAGCTGTGAGACTTTCCAAAACAGCAGAAGCTTTATCCATGAGCAGACAAAGGTGAAGGAGATGGGTGCCTTCACATAGCCTACAGGGGAATCGGATCTTCCCATTCTTCTTACCATTGCCAGTTGGTAGGGTAGCATCGCCATGAGCGTCAAAGGATGATGAGGGGTAGGCCGGATTGCAAGACCATACTTCTAAGATCTTGAGAAGGCCGGGACAATCACGAAGAAGATGGTCATCCTTGCACAATTTACAAGGAAACTTAACCTTCTGCGGAGGAGCAGAAGGATTTCCAACCTAAGCTGTACTCTGGGTAGTAGCGGCACTTTTAACCTCTCGCTTATGAGAATTCGTCTTCTTCATCATCTTCTTCTTCTTCTTAGCCACCTGGTTACTTGAATCTAGAATTTCACTGGGCGAAATGGAAGATGGGGACGTAGAAACAGGCGGAGAAGGGGAGAGGTCCACCTTGGAATCAACATGATGTTGTTCAAGGGGAGGAGTTGATTGACCAGTAGTTGAGACATTAGGGACCACGGAGGTTGAGAAAAACCAAACAGGCAACCCAACAGTTAACCTAGGAAGAGAAAACGTTGCCATGTAAGGAGCATCAACATTCCCAAAAGGAGGAAAATTACCAGGATTCCTGTCAGAGGGGATTCCTGGGTTGGTGAACTCTAGAAAATTTGCCATCAAAACTGAAAAATGCACACAAGGCTGAAAACGAGTCAAGACACACAATCAAACGACCAACAAACAAAAATATAACAGGGCGTGTGATCGCAGGTGAATACATTTTTAAGACACAAGGACATAACTTGACCTTTTCTTCTTTAAAGAGTCGAGAAAAGGACAAAAATATGACTCTAGTGGCCTTCGAATGTTTAATGAGCCTGAAGTGACAAGTGCTCAGCTGAGATTTTTCTTTTAGGGAGTCCGAAAAGGATCAAAAGTGACCACTCTGGAGAACTAGGCAAAAGGTTTACCAGAAAATCCGTAAAACTGCATACACACCTTGGAAATCGTATGAAAGCCAAGGACTTTCCATACGGAAGTCAATCTTCCCGAATGTTGTGTTCAGTGCATTACGGGTCGTAAGGTGGCAGACACGGCTTCCTATGGATAAAGGATGATAACCTAGTGGGGTCTCCCCATATACTCGATGGTACGTAGGAGCACAATTCCGTACTAGACCACTATTGAGTCACAGAAGGAGGAATCACCCAACCTTGAGTGGAAACAAAAGTGACTAGGTTTAACGACA
>APFE030562780.1:30767-70641 GCA_000404065.3 Pinus taeda
ATGAATCCTAACTAAAGTAAGGAGAGAGTTTCCATTCACTTCCAACAATGCAAAAAATTGATCACTAAGAGAAAATATAACAAATTCTCTAATGCACTAATTTCATCGAGAAAAACTAATGCAAATCAATTCCAAAATAGTTTTTATTTTTATTTTTGTGTGTTTAAAACAAGCATAAAAATATGTAAATTCAAATCAAAGAAAACTTATCTAAATCTACAATGGATTTTTTAGAATGTAAACTATGCAATTGTAATCTATGCACAATTCACTTGAAAAGTATGCAAATGTAATCTATGCACATTTTCATTCATATTCTGAAAATGAGAATTCTAATTATGCAAGCGTGATCTATGCAAGAGAATTCTCAAACACAATATGATTCTAATGTAATATAAGAACCAATCAAGTGAAAATCAAGAAAATTGGGTGAGAGTTCCAAAGATCAGAAAATAAAAACACTCAAAGGCGATTAACACTCATAAACAAAAGCAAAAAAATGCAAAATTGTGAAAAGACTGAGACAAACCTCCAAGTAATGACCAAAGGAAATAAAATTAAGAATTTCTCAAAAAAGAGACTCAAAACCAGTCAAACAAGACTCCAACACACTCAAGCAGTCGAGAAAATGGTACCCAGAACAAAAACCAAGCTCAGAAGGCTCAAAACCAAGCAAACTTCAATAGTTCCTAGGCCTAGCGCGGTTGTCAGGCTGCAACTAGCGCCTTTTAGGGATTGGCGCGGGTTTTCAATGAGCAACTTGCGCCAATTGGCGCGACTGTTACGCTATAAAAGCGCGCCAGTCAAGTTTGCTGTGCAAAAATAAAAAAACAAGCAATCCAAAGGTAGGTCAACAATAACCAGGTAAACCAAGAGGTGCGAAACAGCAAAAGAACTCAACCCAGAAGGCTAACCAAGCAGGTAAAAACCAAAACAACCAAAAAGGGAAGACAAGCTCTCCAACGAAGTCGCCAAATTGTTGTGGAGGTAAATCTCGACTGTGGATAGAGGCGATCCCTACTAGCCCAGATTGGGACTAGCAACAATCAAACAACACTATCACGCAGGTTCCTAATTGCAAATCAGGGACCAATGATGAGGGCCTACCTGGATTCCAACGCTACTGCTTGTAGAAGACTTGAAGCTCCTGTTCCTTTGCTCCAGCCGGTCACGATCCCCACGATCTCCGTGAGTGGACACTTGCACATTCAAAGAACGTCACAAACACAAGCATAAAATCCAATAGATGCAACTATATATCAGTCAGAAAGGATATAACTCATCATCGTTACAAAGGAAAATAAGAGTGGAACCATAATAATAGTCGCCTATTATTGATAAACAAAGAAGAATACAACCATAGTTCTGACGTCGAATACTCCTTTGGCTGGGTGATCAGCAGCACATGCCTTACAAATCTTGTTGGGAATGGGAACAAGCCTCTCTCTCGTTGGTTACTTGGACAAGAATCTCCTTACTTTAGATTTATCCTTTTGGGAATGAAGAAGGCTTCTTGCAGCATGAACTTGACAATTCTCAATCTTGGGAACTCTGGAACTTGGAACTAGAACTAGCTTGTCAAAGGAAAAAAGACAAGATTTTATAGATAGAGGAGAAAGAGTTAGGATCATCCACAATATTCATGGGATTGGCTTTATCACTAAGAAGCTTCCATGAGAGGTGGAAAACTACTTCCCTCCTATGGCGATTTGAAGCCAAACTAAACCAAATCAAGATAGATTCAGTTTATGAGTGGGTTAGGAAGAACCTTAGGATGTTGGTCTATTAAAAACACTACCCATTTTGGCTGGTGCAAGTGCGACTCTAAGACAGAGCGCCAGCTGGCGCGCCCTCTTTGGAGGATTTCCCCCATTGGCGGGAGTGATACTCAGGGGAATACAATGCATATGAAGTTCATACTCAGGGCAATACAATGCAAGTGTTTCCAGGTCATGTCACTTCTCATAGGTCCCAGAATGAGTCCTCCAAGGTGCGGGAGAAGGGGTAACAGGGACGGTGACAAATTGCTATGTAACAGGTGCAATGAATTACTTTCCTCTTTCAAGCGATGTCACGATTATTAATAAGATTAATGAATACCACTCCTTTCATAATTGTGAGACTGACTCACAAATTGAAATAGTTGTAAACCCTCAAAAATCAATCAATGGGGTTTTGGGTTAAAGGAGGAAAACTAAATCAATGGGGTTTTCGGCAAAAAGAGAAAAAATGAACTCAGAAGGAAGTGTGGAATCATTCTCCAAGTGTGAGTTGAAAGTTAAGATGGATTTTTTGTACTTTCCACCTGTCATAAAATCTTACTCAAATTTATTGTGCTTGGAAATATCACTCAAATTTAACATTCTTGGAGGGATTATATTTTCCCTAATTTAATAATAATAGGATGCATTTATGTTGTCATTAAAATTAAAATGGTGTTGTCATTAGTCTTGGTGTAAAGTTTTATTTATTTATTGTCGAACATGTAATCTTAAAATTTGATTTCCATTTTCAATTTTAATTTTAATAAAAATAAAATCCCATTGAAATTGATTAATTTACATTTTTTCAATAATAGGAAACCCTATTATAACTTAGTTTTCAAACCAAAAGTGAATACATCCACCTTTAGTTGCTATCTACAAATGCATCCTAGCTCACCAGTGTTATTCAAGGAAAACCACATCACCTCGAATCACCTATTGGTGGTCTATAAAGGGGTAGACTTTCATGGTTACCAGATGCCTTTGTGTCTTTGCCCATTAACATGTTTCCTTATATTCAACGAAGATGAGCTCTTAGCCAAGAAGAATCATTTTAGGGCATACATTAGGCCTATCCGATTAATTTATATTTCAACGAATATATTAAAATTAATATTTAAAAAAAAATATTTATCGAATTCTATATTAATACGAGTTGTCTTTAGTGCAAGATTGGCTAGCCTTACATTGATGAAATAAACCCCTGATTCTCCTGCTATTTCCTTTTCAATTAGTGTTTCGATAGTTCCATAAGGGCCAGACACCAAAACACCATAGGACTAAGGAACTTTCTCTACTCAAACAAATTAGGCCTCTGTAACGGAAGAATAACTAGCTCATAAAGTTCCTATTCAACATATTCTAACCATCCAATTGAGTCAAAGGTTACATCAATATCATCTATATTTATAACATAAGAAGCTACCACAAAATGTAAGAGAAAGGAATCGCAATAAAAAAAAACATTGCACAATTAAAATGACTACCATAAATGACTAATTTGTATTATTGTAATACTTTTTAAGCAGTTGCATTTTTGTTACTAAACTAAATTAGTCATTCATGTTAGTCATTTTCAGTTGCATTACTTGTTATATAGTCATATATTTTAACCCGAGACTAAATTAGTCATTTATGCTAGTTGTTTTAACTTGGGTCACTTAAGACTGCTCATTTTTGGTAGTATTTCACTTCGAAAAATTGTGGTGACTAACGTTTTTAATCACTTGGTCATTAATTTCACCATTTTCTATTAGTGTTTGTCATGCTGATGAAGTTTGGATCTTTATTATTGCTATGAATTGGTTCCCACTACAAACTACTAAAATGATATAGCCTTGAATCGCTTCCACCCATGGGATAATTACTATCTATGTGAATATATGTGTCGATGTCAAACACAGAAAGAAATTGTTGGATTACTAGCCAATAACGGATGCCCTTAACCAACACGACACTACTCCCCATTAATGTCAATGAGAGCCAAGATGCCTAAGTACATCTTACTAGGTACGAATGTATGTGTTGTATTTCAGTCACCTATAAGATCCAACAAACATGGGGCATTGATGTATTCCCACTATCTATTGGTGAGAAAACCTGCCATTAAGCCATTCAAGTTTCAAGGTACTTTTAAAAGAACTCTAGCCTTAAACCCAAATTGTGTGCTGAAGTCGATGGGTCAAGACTTATTAGAAGGGAGGCCTTAATGAATCCTCCATCATCTAACACGAGCATGAAATAATTATTTTGAAGGACTGTGGATGAAATTTTTTGCAATTGATCAAGGTTTATCGGACAAAATGGAATGGAAAAATGAGATGAATCAGATTTGACAAAATGAAAAATTAAAATGTGGGAATCAACTTTGTAAGAGATCTGAAGGTTATCATTTGGGTTAAAATGATTAGTGAAAATGAGGCAGGAAAGTATGATGAGTGTGAAAGAAAATGAGATGGAAATTTTATTGACTAAGTAGGAATGTAATAATGAAAATGGTCTTTGAGATGCTTTTCAATGATTTGATGGATATGATGACATTATTCCCCCTCTCTTACCCAAAAGCATGTCCTCATGCTTGAAGTGTGATATTTTTCCTCTTTTCATAGTTATTTATGAAATGTGGTCTTCGAAAGACACTGTTTGTTTGTGTCCATATGTTTATCTTCCCGAAACGTACAAAAACTTGGTACTTTTTCTACAATTGTATATAAGGTTATCAAAAGCGAGAGGTGATAAATCTCTCTATTTATGGAATTTACACAAAAAAACTAAGAATTGCTACTAATAAAACAAATTCACGAAAGAAAATCAAATGAATTTTTACTTGTTTCAAAATAGGTGCCTTAGGTTACCTATCATGTCTTATAAGCAATTTCTTTATTCTTTTACTATTTCAAATTCTAATGAAAGCTTTCTCATTGCATAGATATCATCAAGATCTTTCCAACTATGTTTTAATCATCTAAAACTGATGTCGTATGAGAAAGTTATGCTTATTTGAAATGTTTGTGAAACAGAAAAAATAATCATGCGTGAGTTTGACATGGCAACACGCTGTTCATTTGAAATATGATGTAGGAAGATTATGTTGATTGTGGATTTTTGATTAGAATGCATTGTCAACAAATAGATCATTGAATTGATTACAAAGATGCAGATTTTTAATTTTTTTTTTTCGGTTTCAAAATTATCTTTTAGCTGCAGAATTATGCATTTCCTGCATCTAAAAATCCTGTAGATGTTGATGTTGTAGTCTTGATTTTTGCTCTGTCTACAAGACTCAAAGAAATATTATTTATACAAAGAATTGTTTGTACAAATATTAGAGGTATTTTTTTTAGTTAAAAAAATTGACAAACAAATTGCATACTTTTAAATGTAGAATCTTTGAATAAAACTTAAATGAAAGCACATTTCTCCTCTCCTTAAACATCAAATAACCTCGACAACACATCAAAATTACTACTGCTAAATATTGATCCAATGATCCATCCAAATATGGGCACCAAGACACCACCAACTCCTCTTTCCTCATCAATAAATAAGCAATGGATAGTTGGGTCCATAGAGTAACCTGTGGTAATTGAGCTATTATATAATTTCTAATATATGTAAACATGTTCTGGTGGTGAGTTAGGAAAGAAAATATTGATGAGAAAAGCTGATATGGATAGTTTGAAATCAAAAAGTAGTAGAAATAATCATCATGAATAAAAGAATGCAAGTAGCCACATGCTCGAATTGTGTCTAACGGATATGTGTTTGCATTCAGTAGTATTAGTGGCATATTTTTTAAGTGGTTTACAAACACAATACCCTAGAGGAAAAGTGGTAATACACCTACTTTGGTATTCAGAACTCCAAATAAAACAGCTAGACAATTAAGGCAACACAACCAGAATGAACAAGAGCATTACTCCAACTCCCATGCCCATTACTGCTACTTTCTTACCAGTGGTAATGAATGGTGGTTTGTCCTATAATATTCACTCCTTTTGCAGTTCCATTTTTGTCAATAGAGATTCCTTCATGTTTTTGGTCTTGTTATTGCTTCTGTTTTCATTAACAGGATGGGGTTGGATTAATCAAAGAGGCTTCATATATTTTGAAATCAATAAAGCCCCATCCATTTGACATAGCTCCCACCAAGTCAACAATGATAGTTGGGTTATGTGTATCATCTTTAAGAATACCCTGCTCCACTTTCACAACCAGATCAACACCTATATCTGCAACCTTTGTGCATATTCCTCCTCCAAGCTATTATGCCTATTACAATGATAACTGAAAAGCCACCGGCACAACTAGCCACCTATACAGCTTCTCTTGCTGACCGCTTTGCAGAATTAGAAACTCTAACATTTTCACGCACAAAAACCCACATGCCAACATAGCCTACAATACCTGAACACAAGGCTCCATGAAGAAAATAAATTACAGCGATAAATGGGAAAGTTGACCCAAATCAATTTTTAACTCCTCTCAATATACAATGTGACAATAAACAAGAGAACCACGTCTACAACATGCTTCAAAATACAAGGCCCAACTATATCTCCAGTTTTATTCAATATGGATGGAGAACGAGACCGGTGGTATGGATCTCCCACTGCCTCATGTTGGATTGGGTATATTGCCCAATGTTACTTTGTACAACATTCATTCTGAGTAAAGATTCATAAAGAATACAGAAATTTCCTCGGATGGTAGACATGGTAAAGTGAAATGATGATAAGACTATGGTAGGAAGGAAATTTAATCAGTGACTTTTGAAGTCGTTGGAGTTGGATTTATGAGATTTGCAGGTAGAAGATTCAACTTCAATTGAGGTTGCCCATGCAATCGCAACCTAGGAATGTTTCTTGGAGGTAGTCGCAGCGGCAATGGTCATATTTTCAGCCAAACTCTAGGTGGC
Organism: Pinus taeda; assembly: GCA_000404065.3. NCBI lineage: Eukaryota > Viridiplantae > Streptophyta > Pinopsida > Pinales > Pinaceae > Pinus > Pinus taeda. The sequence goes on from APFE030562780.1 coordinate 37,449, forward strand.
CCGTGTTAATTTCAATAGATTGTCAAAGTGAGTGTCTAGAATGGATTCAAAGCATTCCACTGTAGACTCTGACTAAGATTCGAACTCAGCCATGCTACAGTCCATGAGATGTAAATAGGCTTCCGCTGCCTACAGAAATGGCTTTAGCTTTGTGGTGAATGGGTTAGCCAAAATTATTTGGCAAAGGGAAGCAACGGGTTCTGGTCTTTCTATCATCATAACTACTGGAATGATTTGAAGAGAAAGAACAAGATATTGGGTACGATATTTGATGCACCTCATAATGAGAAATAAATAAGTGCTTTGACAAAGATGAGGAGATGCTTCACATGCCGAATTTATCAGATCCGAAGAGTAGTATAAGTCTTGGTCAATCATGCTTGAAGAACACTCATAGGGATGGTATTTACTATCCTATTATGATTGGGAATTGGGAATTGGAATTGGTGTTATAGATGAATAAGGACTCTCACGATAGTTCATAGTGTTGCAAAACCCAAGCCGTATTTTGCTTGAAATACCGTTGAAAGACCGTTGCGTTGCTGGAAGAACAGGACCAATATATTATTACTTTTTAAACTAATCACGACCTTATCCTTATGATCTTGGAATAATCCGTCATACTTCTAGATCCTTCCAAATCGTTTTGAATCGTTCTTTCTTGCTGCAATGTTATGCACACTTGAATGACTGGCCTATTAATGATGGCCACATCATTTTCAAAGTTCCATGTAGCACCTATTGGTTTCATTTTTGGTGTAGTGGTAATGTTATGTGATCATATAGGTCCACTGTTATGATACAAGGCATATTTATATACAGGCAGGTGGAATCAAAACCTTTTGAAACAAACCATGTGTTAAAGGACTGCACCACATGCATTAGATTACAAGTTCCACCTAGAATTTTGAATTTTATTTGCATTGATCCACCTCCTTGGGAAAAAAAAGGATATGTCTAGCAAATTGAACGAATGATTCACCGTTTCATAAACCATTTTTTTCATAACGATGGAACTTGGAATCTTTCTCGAATGTAAATCATTGTTTTTGCTTCTTGTAAAAACTCAAGTCGGACCAACGGTTGCATGAACCTTAAACTTTGTGTCGCCAAAAAAATACAACGCCTATTCAACTCCATCGTTCCACCCTCCAGCAAGAGAACAACGAATTTATGTGTGTGGCATTGAAAAAATGAAATGGGTTTTTTTATGTTTGTTTTATTTTTCGATATTTTAGTCTCAAAACAGGAATTTTTTCAAACGAATATCGGTTCTATATTTTTCAACTCACGAACTCCTGTTACTTCAGAAACGAGACGAGGGCCAAGCAATGAGAAGGAAACCAAAATGCGTAGGAAGCCAAGGGAACTCAGGAAATGGGGAGGGCAACACACACAAGCTCGACAACCAAATAGGTTCAATGGTGGAAGCTAAGGAAATGATAATCGTCAAGAAGTGGAGTTCGTAGAGATCTGAACCATCTATGCTATATTACTCTAAGAAAGAGGAGTTCATATAATTACTCTAATTTCGATTTGTTTTTTTTTATATATAAATTTAATTTTATTGTTTTGATTTTGTTTTTGTTGTTTATTAATGTTTTGTTCTGTATTTCTATTTATTTAGTTTTTTTATTTGTTTTATCAATTATTTAAATGATTATTTTTGTAATTTTTTATTCTATTTGTGTTTGTTAAATTTTATTTTCTATCTTGTATACTATAACATGTGTATTGCATTTAAAATGATATATTTCTTTAATTTAAAAAGAAACGATATAATTAAATAGAGAAATATTTTTTATTTATTTTTTTAAGATATACTAACATGAAAATTCATTTTCTGATCCTCCAGGTCACACAAAGTGTAGGAGGAGAGCATACTTGAGATTTCATTTATCAATTTTTTAGAATTTGGATGCAGAAAATAAAATGAAAAGAATCAATCTCATACGTGAAATTATGGCTCCTGGTCTTCGCTTGTGCTCCTTATTCACAATCGTTTGTTTTATTGCAATTTTTCTTGCCAAGGGTTAGTAAATGGGTGGCTCTTACTACACCACAAAATTGAAAACTTATCCTAAAAATCGCAAACAATTGTGTTTTATTTGTTATTTCTATTCTATTAAAAATATATAAATAAAAATAAAGCATTCTCTTTAGTATAAGATAATTTCCAATGCATCCATCTGTGTAACAAGATCATGAGTAAATGCATATCCAAGTTAGAAAAATAAACTCTAGTGAATTCTTGGTCTTGATCATAAAAAATTGATCCTAAAGAATGTGACCTAATAACTAGTTGAGACCAAATTTGAGTATGATCTTTAGGTTTTTTATCTTCTTCAACTGTCATAACACAAAGCTCTTCAGATGTTGTTTTTGCAATTGGATTTTTATTGTGTTTTTTTTAATATTTTTAATGAATGGGGGTTTTTGATGTTTTCTATATGCAAATGCAAATAATCCTAAATGAAAATGACCCTAAATGAAAAATGCTTCCTAAACAATATTCCTAACTAACTTACATCTAAGTTCGCTTCACCGACAACGACATCAAAATGTAGGGCGATTTAATTGTATGCTAAATCCCTCTCATTTTATTTGTCAACATGGGGGTTTAGTCAACTTAGAAAAAACCAAAATATATGGGACCTCAGATGAAACTGTTGTAATGGAGATGCATATTACAAATCTAAACTATTTTGAAAAGAAAAGATTCAAATCTATTTTATGAAAGCATATAAATGATTGGTCAATGAGATTAGTCTATTTTAGAAAAACAAGGAAGAGGCTCTTTTAAAGAGACCTAGTTTTTCCCCCTCAACAATTCTATAATGACATTGCCAATATCTAAGTAAGCAAAAAAGAATGTAATGAAAGCATAAGAACTTAATCTAAGAAAGCTTGAAAGAAGTGAATCTTGTTCAATCCTAGTCTTAGCCGGCGGAGAAGAGGCTCTTTTCAAGATACCTAGTTTTCCTTCCACACTCAAGCTAATCACTAAAAGGAAGAAATCTTCACTTGACACATTCCATAAAATGAATTCACATTAAAGATATTCACAAATATTTACAACAAATAAATAAGATGAATATCCAAAATTAAAACTAGTATATTCACAACTATGAACATTACTCTACAACAAAGTGTAGTTAGGTTGGTATGGGGATCCTTCCATTCCTCAATGAGCACACATGAACAACTGTCACACCTTAAGAATCAAACAACATTCATAACTCATAATTTTGGAGAAAAATATATTATTGATGCTGAATGAAAAATCATAAATATGATGCTAATGAATAACTGATAACTGTTAGATTCCTTTGAAGGATGTTCCTCCTATTTATACATGAATTAGGGATATCTACTCAACAAATGTAGATCCCTTAAATATCTACTAGATCCGTACTTTTCTCAACTTATCCCTTAATACTAGATACAAATCCCATGGCTCTCCATGATATTTCTCCTTGGAATATGGTCCATATCTTCTTCAGAATATCTTGAAATCCTTTTGAAGTTCGAATTTGAGTTTAGGAGGCCAAGTAAGACCCTTCTAGAACCTCCAAATAAGCCTACACATGTCACAAAACTCATAACACATATATGTATATATGAAACCATGTTAATTTCCTAGTCTTTAATAAAAAATTCACTTAAAATACATAAAATAAAGCACTTTGGAAAATAATGTTATTAACCCATATAATAATGAAAATGGTTGCTTGATGTAGGGTTACAAGGCTATAAAGTTAAGGAATGGGGGTAAAGTGATGGAAATGTAGGTGATAATGAATAATCTTTTGGAGGCCCAACACACATAACACAATATTTTTCGGGGAAAAAACTGCTCAAAACATCGACTATTTAGATTGCTTTAACCATAAGATCTCAAAAAAAAAGAATTGCTTGTTCAACTTGAACAATTCCTGCATAATTAAAATCTATATGTCTGCTTCACAAATCAGCTCAAGCCAACACTTAGCCAATTCTGCTACTTTCAAATCCCCTACTTCCTTGCACAATTCCTAAGAGAATTAGCCCACATTTAATTGGGATAATCCTTGACCCCAAATACGCATTCCATTCATAGGAATTCCACTAATTTCATGCACCATCTATACAACTCAGAAAATGATACAATTGATAGTACATTGTCCCTGCACTCTTATCCCAACTGGGTCTTCCTTTGAACTGACATGCATCAGTTATTTTTGAGTGAATTATAAGTTATCTAATTGATCACTACATGTGAATTAAATCCAATTTAATTCGCTTGACCACTCACTAGTTCCTCCAATAGTTAGAACCGGTTTAACTGAATTTAACTCAGCTAAGCTGAGTTAAATAATTATAACTGAATAAGAAGAAGCCCCTAAAATCTAGGGATAACTGTACATGACTCTAAATAGACTTCCAACTTGAAATTACTAAGCCAACTAAGCCAAATTAACTTAATTAACTGCTACAAGCTACTATGAGAATATAATTACAATTTAATTCCTAATTTAATTTAAGGAAAGATTAAGTTAGGATTTTTCTTGATGTTAATTTTAACATTTCTTGTTTCTATTTTCAATATAGAAGGCCACAAATCCCCATCTCAATCAAAAAGGGCAAGGATTCAATTTTAGTTTAGCTTTAATTGTTCCTTATGGTGTCTTCCAAGCTTGTTGTATGGAGACAAAGTGTTAGACAATATAGTATGGTTTTCGACCATGAGATTTCTTAGAAGATGCATGAACATGACTAGAGGCATTTTTGTGCCAATTTTAAGATTGGGTTCCCTTATCAGAACTAGAAGATAGACATAGGATGGTGAATTCGAATATATTTGTGATTGAAAGAATGAAGGAGAATTTTATCAATTTTCTTTCCATGAAATTATACCCATGGTTACAAGTGTCTATACACAAACCTTCATTGGAAATTCTACTATATGAGCTTTAGAAGCACAAATCCAAGCTGGAAACCTAGCTCTTCTGTCTGCATAATGTCTAGAAAACTTTCTTTACTTAGTCGCTTACCATTGGCTGTTGTCTCTAAACCATATTAGTTATTGGCATCCCTCATCCCACATGTCATATGGGTGGTCAGTTAAAGAACCTCTACATGTTTTATGTCTCTATATCTATGCCAAATTAGCCTCAGGCTCGATCACTAAAATCTATAACCAGGTCCTCCTTGTCCCTCGTTTCCTAAAAAGAGACTCTCCTAGTGATAAATTGCATTGATCCATTGAATTCAACATAGCATGGTAGTGCATAACAATATAAGTGTTATTTTTTATTGGAAATAATTTTTTCGGAATGATATTTCTTTGATATGTATATACCAACCTTAAACCCAAAACCTTGATCCCAATATTTTCCTTTGTATTTAACTTAGCCATTAAAAATAACAAGAAAAAGAAAGAGAGAAAAGGACTGAGCATTGAAATTCAATGTTCAATTGAAACACTTTCTCCAAATCCTAAACTCTTTGTCCCAATTTTGTTCTATGTACGAAAAATAAAATGATGTAGAAAGAGGGGAAAAGAAAGAAGCTATGAGCATTTACAACCAATACTTAATTGGTTAAACTTTATCCACACCATGAGAAAAACTATCCATCTATGTCCAAAAATGCGCTCTAATTTAATTGTCGAGAAGAAGAAGAGTAAGAACAAGGAAACATACTAAACATTTGCATACACTATTAAATTGATAAATCTTTCTCCTAAAGGTAAACCCTTGATCTGAATATTTTTTTGTTGTGAAATTTATTATAATCCTATAACTGCAAAAAAAAAAAATGGCAGAAGTAGAAATGAAGAGACTAAATGTTTAAATTTTATGCTTGCAGTTTCTGCGCTATCAAACACCATTACTGGGAATTTAAATCTTCCTGCAACTTTCCAAACTCTAACTTCTTGAAACAAAAACTACCTGATGATTTTTATAATGTGATATGGCAGCATGTTCTCTTTCTACATCTTGACGAATATGAATTGACACTTATCACCATATATTTTAGTGTTAAGCTACATCCATTTGCATGCCTTCTCTTCAAGCATGGCATCGACATTGTTGAGCATAACCCAACTTGGCCCTAGTTTTGGTCAAAACTCTACATTTTTAGGTAGTGGAGTGCGCGGTATCATGGAGTTATGTATCACGATGTGTTTTAGGGTCTTCAGGGTGGGTCGAAGTCCCTTATTTTTGTAACGAGTTTTGGGCAATAGTTTATTGTTTTTAGGAGGACCATGGTATTTGGACCATAGTATTTTGATGTACCCATTGATGTAATTAATATATATAGGAGAAAATATGTAAGTCAAAGGTAGAAAATAGTAATGATATGAGAATAAGGAAATATCTTTGTAACCTATGTTTGGGTCCTAAAGGAAAGGATCTACAGCTGAGTGAGTGAAGACCTAAAGTTTGCAGTTGAGAGCACAGACATGTGCAAATAGGTTCACAAGTTGAGGAATTGTACATTGTTTCAAAGAATTAATATAAGAAGTACAATTTTGATGGAAAAATTTGTGTATGATTATTGTGTATCTTTTTCTTTATGTTCAGTATTTTTGTTATATTTTACTTCTCTGCAGTATCGTTTATAGTTGTTAATGACATGGTTAAGTAGATAATCCAACTTCGCAAAGTAAATAATAAAGTGTTAAGTGAAAAGAGAGTAAGAACTATGCAACCCTTATCCCTCAAGGTTGTGGAAACCTGGTTCGGCAACCTCCCATAGTCACTTTAGGTGAGATTTTGATCTCCTTGCAGGTCATTGCTAAAAGGGCCAGTGATTTATGGTTTTGTTTGCACAGTAAGATCAAACTTGGGTCAAGCCCAATCAAACTAGCAAATGGTTCTGTTGCCAACACCAAGATCTTTTTAAGGGATATTTTTATGTGGAATCCTTCGAAGTTGGAAATCCAAGAGTGGGTAGAATAGAAAAATGAGAATTTGCAAATCGAGAGAATATAAACCCTTGACTGTCATCTAAAAGGTGGTTACAGAAGTATATTCTTAAAGACCAATACGGTATTTTCTTTGGCTCATTTCATGTGGAGTTGTACGAGTGGATTTTAAGGTTGACTGAGAGAAAAGACTGTTTTAAAGTGACAAACCTAAGGAGTGGACTCCTGAATTTATACAATGACTCAAGAACATTGATAAGCGAATTTCAAGAGTTTTTGAATTCTAGATTGATAGCATCTTGGGAGGATTTATTACCGAGCCTGAAGTTGACTTGACTGTGTCATATAATGAATCAGAATGACAAATTTTCAAAGGATCACGAGGTAAGTACTTGAGCTCTTTAAAACTCTAGAATAAGATGATTTTATGTGACAAGGGAGTTCTATAAATGCAATAACATTATTATATTACTTATGTTTGGAAGAATATTAGAAGAAGAGACTAGAACAATGTGATGTGGGAAAAGATATAGAATAGACACTAAAAAGAGATCTCATGGTCAAGATATGAAGACTTTCATAGAAATTGACTATAGCCCTCTACTGAGTGAATCTGAAAGTGAAGAAAAGCTCCTTAAAATCGCGAAGTAACTCCGCAGTATTCACCCTGTCAGCTTAAAATTTTGCTAAAGCCATAATCTAGCAATAGTTAGGGTAATTTTTCTTTTCCCCATCCCCCTAATCCCCCTACCTCTATCCCACACCTCCCTCCCATTACAAATCCCCCTCCCCCTCCCTCTCCCCCTCCGAGAAGGAATATGACTGATGATATTAAGCTACATGTTTGTAAAGGAATTGGATCAGAGGATCTGAAGCAATTCTAGTTTTATGTGAAGTAGTATGGACAACAAAGTAGGCCCATGATAAAAATATAAAGAAGGAGCAACTCATAATGACATTCCAAGATTGAGTGTTGACATGGTACATGAAGTATTTGAGCAATTAGATCAGATAATTCTCAGATATTAAAGCAACGCTAGTAAAAAAATATAAGAATCTGAAGTTTGAGCCATAATGTATCACATAATTAAAGGAGATCAAACAAAGGTCGATTGAGTCTGATTCAGAATTTGATCAGAGATTCGAGGTATTATTGGATCAGGTGAGCTTTGACATAGCTCCACATCAACATAACGAATGGTTCATAGTTGTGATGCTTCCACATATCATATTTCCTTTGACGTAATAGAAGATAGAAACTCAAGAGAAATCTTTATAACTAGAAATGAAATTAGAAGCTTCACGTATTGGAGATACCAATGCGGGTATGTATCAGATTTAGAGTGAGCTGAAAATTTGAATAATCTGTTACAAGATATGAATAAAAGCAACGAATTCAAAGAAGAGGTGTGGTGTACGAAGTGCAAATCATAAGGGCACTCTAAACTCCAATGGCCTCTCTTCAAAAATTAGAGCACCAAACCCTTTGAATTATGGATCTAGCTTATGGTGTGAAATATGCAGAAGTAGAGGTGACTATGTTGATTTCAAGGAGCACCCAAATTGTCCCTCACATCCTACACAAGTCTCTCAACTTCTCTGGTTCTCTTCCTGCCTTTTATAGATGGTTCTACTGGAGTGGTTGCATCCACGTTTTTCTTCTCAACTTGTTTCTACTCCACAACATCTTGAGGCTCATCCTTTGGTGCTAAAATATCCTCCTCTAGTGGGATTTGAATCTCCCTCTCAAGAGAGCATTGAATGGTTTTTTCTTCATCAAATTTGACATCCCAATGTGCAATGATTATTCTGATGCATGGAAAATACACTTGGTAGTTGTGAGGAGTTTCTATGTACCCCAAAAACACCCCCAACACTGATGTTGGTTCCAACTTCTTCCTTGACTCTTTGGAGACATGGAAATAGACAGAGGCTCCAAAGATCCTAAAGTGCGACACATCCAAATTCCACCCTGAGAAAAAGCCTCCTTTGCTGTGATCATGCCAAGAATCCAATGAGGACTCCTGTTGTGCAAATAAACTGTTGTGTTGCATGCTTCAACCCACAAGTGCAAAGGTAGGATTTTTTCATGCAACATCATATGTGTTTTTCCCACAATGCTTCCGTTCCTCCTCTCATCCACCATGTTCTAATGTGGGTTTTCGGGTGTTGTCAACTCTCATTTAATTCCTTATTTTGTACAAAAGAAATTAAACTAATTCGACACATACTCACCTACTCTATTGCTTCAGAGTGCCTTCACCTTCTTTCCCATTTGATTCTCCACTAGTGCCTTGAACTCTAAGAACTTGTAAAAAGTCTCATCCTTCTTCCGCCTGAATACGATCCAACACTTCTAGAAATAGTCATCAATAAAGATAACGAATATTTTTTCCTGGAAGTGGAGGCTGTCGAGAAAGGTCCACAAACATCAGAGTGGATCCTTTCGACGACTACATGTGCTAGGTTGTCCAAATCATGCAATGTCAATTTTGTGTACATCCCTAAGGTACACCCTTTGCATGTGTCTTGTTTCTCTAGTGCTCCTTTGCAGAGGCCCATGGTAATTTGTTGCATGATATTCAAAGTGTCATGATGAAAATGACCAAGTATTCTATGCCAAAGTTTTTCGACATCGCGATTGAGCTCGTTCTTTGATTTTATGCTTAATGGATCATAATCCTCCACATCTAGATTGTATAGGCTCTTCACCCAAACCCAAATAAGCTTCACTTATCTTTTGTCTATGTGTCTCAAGAGTTCTTTTCATTTGCTGAAGATCACATTGTAACCATGATATTCCAAAACTACAATGGAGAGAAGATTCTTTGTTAGACCCAGTACAAACATCACATCATTGATCCTGAGAGGGGAGTACAACTCCCTCTGAAAGGTGACGATACTAATCTTGGTCACATTATACCTTCCATCATCTCCCATATTAATGTGTATATGGAGATACTTCTCAAAATTGGTAAAAAATATATGTTCCCTGTCATATGGAATGAGGTGCCACTGTCGAGATACCACACACTTCCCATCAATGTGTTGGCCATGCATGCAGTGAGAGTAAAATAAAGCTTGAACTATGAAGCCAAGGCATCACCTGCTACTCCTGTTGTAGTCTTCTTGATTTCCTTGTGTTTACACTTTGTTTCATAGTTCCCAAATTCATGACAATGAAGCACTTGATTTTGGACAAGTCTTCCTTCTTACCCCCTTGACTCGATTATGCTTTGGATTAGGATTTATTCCGTTTACCTATTTTTTCCTTTCCATCCAACGCACAATTATCCTCATCCTTTCCCTTGGATGAGTTCTCATCTCTGGTGTTCAGCCTTATCTCCTCCTATACCAATTCAAACCAGAATCATTCCCAAATTGGTATTTCTCCCTCCTATTCACCAAATCTTAGTAGTTGCGCCAACTCTTGGGAAAGCTTAGAAGGGCTAGGCTCACCAAATCATCGTATTCTATAGTAACACCAAATTGACCAAATTCATCATGACATTATGTGAGCCTACTGAGGTAATGTGGAATGGTCTCATTCCTCTACATATTGATATTTCGAAGCTTGTCCTTGAGTGCCAATTTCATGTGGTCACTACTATTGTGGAACAAATCTATTAGTTCTTGCCACATTTCATATAGGGTCTCTTTCCTGTGGAGATTAGAGAAAATATTCTCTCATACTCCCTCCAATATCATCCTCCTCAAATTAGAAAAATACTTCTTCCATTTTGCTAGATCCTTTGCATCAGATGTTGTTAGTTTCAGAATATCATTATCATTGAATTCCTTCAACCCATTATCCTCCAGTATTGCCTCGATGTGGTCCTTCCATGAAACATAATTCAAGCTTCCCTCAAGGGAATACCTGAGCCTTAGTCCACTGAAAAACCATCTTCTCAGTATTGAAGAAAATCTACAACAATGATCTTCAAATTTGAATATCCTCCAATGAAAACTTTGAAACCTCTACTCTATAGTGATTCCATCTCTGATACCATGTAGAAATTAATGTGTAGATTCAACACTTCTCATGAAATTCTCTAAATCACAAGACTTGAAGCTACTCTACTGATCTATGGAAGTTAATTAACCATCTAAAACCATAATCATAGATATGAAAAATGAAACATCAATAGGCACAAATATTTATCTAGGGGAAAGAAACTACTGAAAACCCTTTACTATATATATTGGATTAATCAGAGAATAGAGATGAAATACATATGCTTTCTCAATCCCAAACACACCATGTAAGTGTGTAACCTATCCCTCTTCCAGAATGACTGAACCTAGCCAACCCTTAGCCAATTTTAAACGTTCCAAAGATCCTATTTCCTTGTGCTATTCACATCAAGGAATTGTTCTTATTTCCCCTATTTTTTAGGATTTTCACACCAAGGAATTATGCAACAGCCTTAGGTAAATCTCTAACTGCATGCACTAGCTATACATATGGGAATATGATACAAATTTCAATACATTGCCTTGGAACCTCCATTTCAACTGGGTAACTCGAATTCTATGCATGCAATAATTATTTTGGGTTGATTGATCATTAAGTGTGGTTGAAGTTTCACTTCCACAACTTGACCTCCACTAGTTCTTCTGATAGTTATAACTAGTTAAAATGACAATAACTAAAATTAATTGAAATACATTGCTACAAATTAGCAATCAATCATGTGGAAATGAGCTCAAGCTTCCCCAACTCGAATTAATTAAGCTAACTGAGTGAAAAGACCCATGTAACCTCAATTAACTACCTCTATTTATTCTACTAAAATAAAAATTGGAATTTTAATCTAGTTTGACCAAGGCAAAGTCAAAACTAGATTTTCTTCCTACATTTTCAACATTCAATCACTTGAAGTTGATGTGTGGGATGTTGTGGAAGAAGCATATCAAATACCTCCAACAATGGTTACCAAAGATTAGAATGTGTAATTCACATGCCATGTTAAAGCAATGAATGCCCTACTTACTGGCCTACTTGAACATGAGCTTGTCAAGGTGATGGATTGCACATTGCCAAAGTAATATGGGACAAGGTGAGAAGTTTCTATGAAGGAGAGAGTTGTTAATTTTTCATTGGGACATATTATTCTTTTCTTAAATAATTGCATTTCTTCATTAACACATTAATTTCACCTCATAACATCATAAAATTATTCAGATTCACATCATTATTCAACATTATATGCAACTATGTATAAATAACAATATCATCATCATCAATGTAGCAAGACATAAAGGAACAATAGAACAAAAAAATGCACGCATAGAGACACCAGGATTGGTCATAGACCAAGGAAAAACTTACTATGGGGAAAACCCTTTTAAATTCTTCTTCTTATTAGATCGTCATCAAGTGATTCAGCAAAAGAGAGTATAATGATCCATATATTCATCTAAGCAACTATTCAACAATACAACTACAACATCCATGAAATGAACCCAACAATGCTTATACTTCTAAATTATGATTTTGAATCTTCTGATGAACTGTCAAATCTGTGTAGTTCTTATGAGCAGTGAGCTCCAACTAAGTGAGGGTCACTGGAGGTAGCCTCTGATAATTTTTGCAATTGTGGTCAAAATCCACATTTGGTAGCTCATAGGTTTAATAAAATGCTTACAATATATTCCTCTTTTCTTGAGGAGCAAAATTGACCTAAATATCACCTTATTTGGAGAAGCAAAAGTTTTTTTCTAAAGTTATTTATTCACTCAAGTATATTAGGTTAGGTCGGCCCTAACCACATGTGTAACTTCTTAGGTTAGCCTCAACTCCAAGTGGACCCTCATGAAAGGCTATATAAATAGAAGACACCTAAAGATCATTTAGATACATTGAACATGTCATTTCTCTTCCCTTCTTGTATTGGTTTCCATAGGTTTGTTGAAGGAAAGTTCACACAAGAGTCCCAAATCTTAGAGTCGAAACTTGCACTGATCTAGGGTTTTCTAGATCTCAAAGGCTGGCATAGAACTAAGAACTTCTATCCCTAAATGCTGGTACATTGTGTTATGGGAGCATCTAGGGAGCCTTGGTTGCTGACACAGTGGGTTATGGGAGCGTCCAAGGCTTCAGAGATAGATTAGGTTGTATTATTCCTTGGACACTCACACAGAGTGGCCTTGAGAGTATTCAGAATGCCATAGACAGTCATGCAACATCCTTGTGAGGGCATCCAGGGCTTGAAGTAAGTCTCAGTATGTTTGACCTTGAACGCCCTCATCCAGTAAACTTGAGAGTGTCCATATTTGTTTCGAACATAGTCATCCAATTATTCAAAGAGCATCTAGATCTTCGATAGATGCTCACACAGCTCCTCCTCTCTGCATCAGGGACTCATGGATGAGATTTATGTATTATGAAGTTTCTGCATAGTGTTCATCATTATTAAGAAACATTCGGCATAGTGACAGTAGTACCCAGTAGTTCTATAGTCGGTGACAACATATTACACTCATCAAAACCAAGGTTTTGTTTTTCAAGCATGATTAGATTTGTTTCATGGATATCATGGTTGTTTAGTTGCATAAATAAATTTATTGATCATTGTAGTCTCTTTTTTTGAATCACTTGATCATGATCTAAGAATAAGAACATTTGCAAGGGTTTCACCCATAGTGGGTTTTTTCCTAGTCTAAGACCAATCCTGGTGTCTCTATGTGTGTGCATGATTTTATTCTATTGTTCCTAAATGTTTTGTTGCATTGATGATGTTGATGTTTTTATTTCTATATAATTGCATATATTGATGACTAATGTTGTAGTTATGAATAATGTAATGATGATATGGGGTGAGCTTAATGTATTAATGATGAAATTTAATTATCAAAGAAAAAAGCAATGTAGCTCTATGAAAAATTAACAGGTACGAGTGTTGGGCTGAATAAAAGCCATGGAGATCACCCTAGTGATGACACCTTTGATAGAAGAAAGAAGAGGATTATGGAGACCTAAAATAATTCTAGGGTTTGAAGAAACCATATAAAACTTTATTATTATGGATTGATGGATTCAATGAGGTGAGGGTTGGAGATACAAACCCATTTTATGGAAACAATAAGAGATATGGAACCTAGCTGGTCAATGTGAAGATGCTCAAGAACTGAACAAAGATTTGATGAAGCCCTAGATGAGATCATCCCGAGAAGACTTGGTTGAATAATTGAAGGAAACATTTGTATATGGACCATGGGAATTGATAGCTCTTGAAGATTGGTTCAAGAGGGAGAGGATCACCTCTCATTGAAGATAATTATTTCTTGACTTGTGATGCCTCTTACTTTTGTTTAGACCTATGGATATAAGGATTTTGTTTATTTCTTATACCTCCTGCATATGTATTTGAGGATATGGATGTTTCTAACCTTCTTGATGAGATGTGATGAGTAGATCCTTCTTGAGGATCATTTTGAGATGTAGATATAGAAAGAGATAAAGAGGTACTTGATGAAAATATGACAACGTCAAGTGGCCTATGTCTAATGAAAAGGGGCACAAGTATTTGAATACCACAAGCTATGCATGGTATGTTGTATTTCAACTGTAACTTTGGATGGCTCGGTAAGCCCTAAGGTGTGATGAGAATGAATCTTTATTTGATGGCTCATACATGCATATGAAAGTGACTTGGATCTATGTTTCCTATGATGAAATGATGCACTTGGTGCTCAACATTTTGATCTTGTTGAATTCTATGAGGCTATCTAATGTTGATACATTGATAGACTTTATGATTGGCTAACATTCATCTGTTGGATATATTGATCATATAAACAAGGATATCACCTTGACTCTAGTAAATGATACTCTTGATTTTTGTAATGATGGATTTCATATAGAAGAATAGCTCATTGACTCCTACACATGAGTCTATTGATAATGCTTTTGATAAGCATGATGAAAGCATATGGATAGAGAGAGTGTCACTCTTGTTATTTTGGTAAAGTTTTATTGAATGACCTTACCTAATATTATTGATCATGATAAGCAAGGTAACCTTGATGTTATAGGTATATATATAAGATTGATATTCTAGATATGTTACCACCAGTGGTCTTATCTTGACGACATATGGTTAAACTGCATGCCCCAACTTGGTGAAGTGACTTGATTGAAAGTGTTATTGTGCTAATAATCATTGAGATATGGTGTTGCATATATTTGTTCTTTGAGTCTAACCTTTGATGAAATATTGATGTCATGATGTTTATAGCCATGATAGATATATGTTTATGATATAACAAAAATGATGTTGCTTGAATCTAGTAGAGACATGCTAATGACATGAATGAAGATGAATGAAGTATATCCCTAGTCAAACGGAGAATCTCTTCTTAAAGTGCTATTTGCATTTTGTTTTGGTGAAATATGATTTATGTGCATATGCCATTATTTCTCTATAGAAAAACCTCATATTTGAAGCTTGTACATAAATTAGGGTCTCTGCTATGGAAGCAGTCACAGAACTAGGAGATCTCATCCTTGGACGGATGCATGCTAAGGCCCAAAGAGAATGTAGACAACTAAATATGCTCCCATGCTAACCCGAAGGGAGCATCTAGGGGTTTGACTACAGTTGACCATCATCTAAATCTTTCTAAAGTTGTCTAAACTTTGAATCAAGGTGTATCTCACATATTCTACCACTGTAATATGATCTAATAAGTTGTTAGATTCAATTGTAGATCATTATGCATGAAATTAGATGTTCACCTGGGAAATGGCAGTCCTCCAAATGAGTGGCAGATACTAGGAAGATATGAAAGTATAAAATTTTTTATTTTTTTACATAATATTAACATGTAGTCTAAACATGTGTTTGCTGATGACCAGGATATACATATAGATATGTCACTATGTTTGTGCTACAAGAGGTTGGCATGATTTGGCTTACTGGTAAATATAAGCAATGTTTTGTCACGATGCTTGAAAATAACCTTGAATTGATTATTGAGAGATGCCTTGACTATAGATCTCTCTAAGATATTAAATTTGGAGTCGACCTGATATCTAATGATTTGACCTGACATTTATTGATTTTCCCTGATGTCAATGCTATGTGGGCAAAGTGACTTATATGCATATTTAGAAAAAATATTCTGTATTGGCCTCCTTATTCTAACGGAATGGTTGAGGTACTTATAGTTGTGATTTAGTATGCAGTTGGAACCTGCATAACTCATCCTTGGTATATGCATTTGCACCAAATGACAGAAATGACTTATGTTGTGATTATGACCTAATAAAGTTTGGATTCATATTACATGATTGATTACAACTTGTTATCATGTTGAAGTCATGATTTGATATGAGCTCCACTTGTCTCCTGGTTGAAGGTATTGGTAGTGTGATAATAATGACTTTGATAATGGTCGTGATCTGACTTCTAAGCTTTGATAAGCTAACGTTGTTGATGTGATGGTAAAACATTGATTTATGTAAGGCTGATTATGATGTCTTAGAAAGGCATTATGCTTAGAGCGTTGCATGAAGAAAGCTCCCTGATCTTGATATGTCTATATTTGATAGCTATCTAATGAAGTCAGGATGATGAGTTCCAATATATGGCTTTCATTTTTATTATGGTTTTGGTTTTATAACCTGATGATCTACTAGTGACAAGTGAAGATCCTTTGATGATCTAATTAATAGGGATATTACCTCTGAAGCTCGAAATGGTGTATCATGGCATGATGAATTGATTTAAGGAATTTCGGATTGGTGGAACTAATGTGAACAATGATAGAAATTGATTATGACCAGATGCTTGGACACTTGGTGATACAGCCTAGATCATCCAAATCATATGAAAACATACTTCACTTAATGCGACAACCTTTGTGGCAGCTTACAACAAGTGTGGTTCTGACGATAAAATTTGTGAGGATAATGATGACACTTGTGCAATGAAACTTTGGAAATGAGTGTGAAACATGTCTATATGATGAGAACAACTCATTTTCACAAATATTTCCCCTTGAGGAAAACCAAAATTTCCCTTTGCATGACAAGCAATAACTCCCATGCCCAAAGATGACACTTACCATATAAAGATAAAAGCATGAAGGACTCTTGATATCAAAGAAGGGAGATAGAAATAATCAACTTACCAATAAGTGACTAAGGAATATTCAATCACAGGATCCACACTAGGCTCCAAAATTTAAGGGTAGGCAAAAAGTTTAGAGGGTGTTGAAACCGCTACAACACTTGCATAAGAGAATGCACTCATGCACATTTTATGGACTGAGCATGTGTGAGAAAGGGATTTCAACACTTCCAATCTAAGAGGGAGATGAAATCAACTAACCAAGAAGTGACTATGGAGTGACCAATCATAAGATCTACAAAAGGCTCCAAAATTTGAGTGTATGAAATTTTTTTGAAGTTGTTTGTTGTTGTGACAAGAAGCCCTTGTGCTCAAATGTGTTTATATGACCTGTAGGTTACATATTCATGATTTTTTTAATGGAATATATGCCATGGCTAGGCCTTGTCAGTTTAGGTCTGTGTTCAATTTTTTCTTTAGAGGCCTTGTTATCTTGCTATTTTTCATTGTTGGAATTTTCATGAAGTTATTGGAAGAGTCCTGAGTCCTAGCGCTGAAAACGTGGCTTAGAATTTGGGGTTGTTGGCACAAAACTACCTGACAAAGCGCACAGTTACATGGAGACCTTACTAACGGAGAAAATGGAGGGTCTTAGTCAGACGCAAGGTTTTTCATGGGAGTGATTAGCTGTCTAGTTCAATAAAACATCAGGTTTTCTCAGGAGTTGGACACTTGGAGGGATTGATTAGCTCCTGAAGGTTCTGTAGCTATCGAGGAAGGTCAATTTGGTTTTATTTTTTTTATTCAACTTCCTTAATTATAATTGGAGAGTTAAATCATATCATAGTAACTCTTTGTCACATCTTTACCCCAGTGGATTGGTTACCTTGGGTAAATGTGGGAGGAGGGTGTTACGTAGTGGTATCAAAACATTGTTCGCCTTTTGGACCGGATGGAGGAAATGTATTTTTCATGCATGCATGTCGATTGCATATGTGTTCTTTATGTTTCTAGTGTATGTTCTTATTTTGTAATCATGGTGGTGGTCATTCTTGTAGTTGTGTCTCCATGTGGAAGATGATGGTGTTGTTGTTGGATGTGGTTGTCATGAGTTCATGTCGATTATGAATTTTTTATGCATGTCATTATGTGTGCATTTTCATCGTTATGGTATAGTCATGTATGCTAATTGGATAATGGTTGAAAATATGTCTATATATTGATATGATTATGTTTATACATGTATTTTTCTAATATGTTTGATCTTGCAGATGAGATATCCTCCCCTGAACTTTACTAAGCTATGTTGATTATGTTTATATTTTGGTTTAGTTGAAATGGTATACTTGTAGTAAGAGGATAAAAAATGACTAGCAAGATGGTAGACTATAGTTCACGATATTCTCCTTATAGATCATATGAGAAACATTATGATGTGAACTGTCCTAACATAGAAGACAAATTGAGAAGTTTCAAGGCATAAATAATAAGTTAAAAAAAAACAATGACAAAATCATTCAGGCACAGGATAAGAAGGCAAAGGTTATTGCAGTTATCCTTCAGAGCTTGTCGGATTCCCAGAGACAGGGACCACTTAGGATTAGCCGTGGGCAAGAGGATAGGAATAATGGAGCATATGGAAGTAGGTCTCATGATGGACACGAGGTAGATACAAATGAAAAGATCAGTGATGGAAGGTTCATAGATACACCAAATAGGAGAGATGATGGACATAGATTCTATTCTAGTTCTAGTTCTGATAGGTATCATGGTCATCATCGTTATCATCCTTACAGGAGGAGTGACAAGGGGTATTTTCCAGATGAGTTCAAGAAAGAAAAGCCACCTACCTTTGATGGAGATTTGAAGAATCTAGAAGATGTAGTGGTGTGGTTACATGGGGTGAAGCAGTTCTTTGAGTTGCATGATTAGACAGAGAACATCAAGGCCATAATAACTATCTTGAGCCTCAAAGGGAAATAAAACATCTGTTGGGAAGATGTGAAGTGAGTTAGAGACATCAGGACAAGAGAGTTGAGTTGGCATGAATTCAAGAGACTTTTTAAGAAGAAATATTTGTTAAAGAGGTACTATGACAGTAAATCCAAGGAATTATATGACCTAAAGATGGGACCAATGACAGATGAGGAGTATATGACTAAGTTCCTAGAGCTTTCTAGGTATGTACCATATCTTAAGGATGAGAAATCCAAAGTTCAGAGATTTGTCAATGGATTACCATTAGCATTTAGAGGTCAAATTGAATACAATGAGCCTTACTCACCTGAATAAGTCATTGGTAAGTTTAAGAATATTTATGAGAAATGAAAGCATAATACAAAGTCTCAACAAGGTTGGAAGCGAAATACAAGGTTAAAGATAAATGACAGCCAAAGAGAACAAGGTCCGAGGATGCAAGCGAGAAAGAAAATGTTGCACCTCATAAGAAGTTTAATGGAACTTGGCCTCGAGAACAAAAAAATAAAGGGGATGGTAAGGAATGGTTGAGGTGTTGGACATGTGGTAAGGAGCATATCAAGAGATATTGTACACAGAATTGTGGTGGTATACCTCAGATCTACAATGCACAAGAAGCACAAATTGTTGGGGACGTTGGGCATAGTATTCCTCGTATCTATGTAGCATTGGGTAATAGGAAGGTGGATCACTAAGCATACATTATCGAGATGGACAATAAGATTTCTGATCAAGTTTTTTCTATTTTGATTGACCCTACATCTAATTATAGTTATGTTAATCCTCACTTGGTGGATAAGTGTGGTTTGAATAAAGAAGTGCATGTGAAATATTAGTTAGTGCAGTTGTCTATCGGTACAATGAAAAGAATTCATCATTGGGTAACAACTTTTGCATTTGATTTCAATGGTATGCCTACATCAACACATTTGAATGTGCTTCCATTGGGATCATACAATATGTTTTTGGGTAAGGAATGGTTGTATCTTCATAGGACCAAAGTGGATTGTTATGACAAGGATAATGAATGCTTGTATGATAATGGAGAACAAAACATCTTTCAAGGTAAGAAGAAGCCAACATAAGTTAGAATGGTCATAGCTATGCACACAAAGAATAGTCATATAAAATGGTGTGTATTATTTGCAGTACATATTTCTAGTCATAAAGGCAAGGATATTGTGGATGCAGAGGTATTGATAGGGTACCCAGTTTTACATCAGTTTCAGGATGTATTTCCCATAGATATGTCAGTGTTTCTTCCTCATAGCAAAGTATACTTTTCCATTGTGTTGGTACGAGGGGTACCACCAACATCAAAGGCACCATACAACATGAGCACACCGAAGTTGGTAGAATTGAAGTTTTACTTGAAGGAAATGCTTGACAAGGGATACATTAGGCCAAGTGTATCGCCTTGGGGTGCATCAGTGTTGTTTGTAAAGAAGAAGGATGGTACTCTCAGGTTGTGCATCAACTATAGGGAGATGAACAAGGTAACAATCAAGAACACGTACCCATTGTCAA
Source organism: Pinus taeda (assembly GCA_000404065.3). Taxonomy (NCBI): domain Eukaryota; kingdom Viridiplantae; phylum Streptophyta; class Pinopsida; order Pinales; family Pinaceae; genus Pinus; species Pinus taeda. The sequence goes on from APFE030562780.1 coordinate 57,942, forward strand.
GGATTGATTACATTTTTTATCAACTGAAGGGAGCAACAATCTTCTCAAATATTGATCTAATATCAAGATATCATCAGGTACACATAAAATAGGAGGACATCTACAAGACTACTTTCAAGATGAGGTATGAGAATTATGAGTTTGTTTTAATTCCATTTGGTTTGACTAATGCTTGAACTACTTTTATGTGTTTGATGAATACTGTGTTGCTCCCTTATCTAGAAAAGTTTCTTATTATGTTCATTGATGATATGTTGATATATTCTAAGAATGAGGAAGAGAATATCGAACACTTAGAAGCAGTTTTAATATTTCTAAGAGAGCATCAATTGTATTTGAAGCTTACCAAATGCAGTTTGTTTTAGAAAAAGGTACATTACCTAGGGCATGTTGTCACCAAGGAAGGCATAGTAGTGGATCCGGAAAAGATAAGATCTATCACGAAATGGGAATCTCATAGGAATGTAAGGTCATTTATGGGGTTAGCAGTTTATTATATGAGGTTCATTAGGAACTTCTCACAAACTGCCTATCTTATCACATCATTGCAACAAAAAGGGAAGAAAACTGAATTGACAAAGGAATGTGCAACAAGTTTTGAATAGTTGAAACAATTGTTAACAAATTATCCATTCTAAAGATTACAAATATATATAAACAGTTCATGGTGTGTAAAAATGCTTGTAAAAGAGGACTTGGTGGAGTACTGATGCAAGAGAGACAAGTGGTATGTTACGAATCAATGAAATTGAATGAGCATGAGCATAATTATGTTACACATAATCTTGTGCTAGTAGCAGTCATCCATGCTTTGAAGATGTGGAGGCACTATCTTCTTTGTAGGAGGTTCGTATTGATGAGCAATCACAATGTATTGAGATACTTATTTGACCAACCGAATATGAATGCCAGGCAAGCTAGATAGTAGTCACGATTAGTGAGTTTGACTTCGAGATCAAATACATTAAGGGAAAGGAAAGCAGGGTTGCAAATTCTCTTATTAGAAGAGTACAGATGATTCATATCATAACTATGAGTTGTTATGGGACAGATCTATAGGATCAAATCTTATAGGCACGACAAGAGGATGACAGGTATAGGGATCTTATGCACAAGTTACAACAGGGTACAAGTGATTAGGATGTGGACTATCATCTCACAGCATATGGTTTAGTCAAATTTAGGGATAGGATCTATGTTATGGATAATAGTGAGCACAAGAATCTTATCTAGAGGGAATTTCATGCTAAACCACATTCAGGTCGCCAAGGATATGAAAAGACATTTATAGCAGTGAATACGTTCTACTATTAATTAAATCTGAAGAGGGAAGTGGCAGAGTTTGTGGCTAGATGTTTGGATTGTCAACAGGTAAAAGCAATGTGTAAACATCCAAGTGATCTACTACAACTGATTCCAATCCTAGAGTGGAAGTGAGAAGTCATTTCTGTGGATTTCACTATAGGTTTTTCGAGGACATCTAGACAACATGATTCCATCATGGTGGTGGTGGACAAATTGACAAAGGTAGCACACTTCATTCGAGTGAAGTCTAATTATTTAGCTAGTGACGTAGCATAGGTCTTAACCAAAGCTGTAGTGAGGTTTTGATGGTGTTCCAAAGAATATTGTGCCAGAAAACGATGTTAGGTTCACTTCCATGTTTTCAAAGGATTTGTTTGCAGTTTTGAGGACAAAGTTGGCCTTAAGCATAGCTTATCATACACAGAAAAATGGATAGACAAAGAAGGTTAACACAATCTTGGAGGAAATGTTGATGATGTATGTGATGCATTAGCAGAGGATATGGAAGGAGTACCTTCCATTGGTTGAGTTTTCTTACAGTAATGGGTATCACAAGTCACTAAGGATGAGTTGTTTGAGGTGATTTATGGGTGGAGTTGTAACACTCTCATCAGTTGGAGCGATCTAGTTAACATGGTGTTGATAGGACCAGACATGTTGGTAAAGATGGAACAATAAGCCTAGGTTATCAAGAAGAATCTAAAGGTAGCACAGAACAAGCAAAAAATTTATGTAGATCAAAACATGTTGTTTAAGGTGTTTCAGGTTGGGGAAAATGTGTACTTGGGCATTATTCCCAAGAAGAGATCTTTGAGGATCAAGTCATGTGCAAAGTTAGCATGTTGGTATTGTGGGCCTTTCGAGATCCTTAACAGGATTGGACCAGTGGCCTATCGACTTACACTGCCTCCAACAATGAAATTCTATGATGTTTTCCATGTTTCATTTCTTAAGAGATGTATAAAGGATGTTGATCATGTTACTGATTGGTCTATATTACAAGTGGAAGGAGAAAGAGAATTATAGCTGGAACATCAATGTATTTTACAAAGGAAGATACTCATGCTCTAGAATTGAGCACTCGAGTAGGTTAAAGTGTAGTGGAAGCACTTCAGGCCCAATTAAGCTACATCGGAGAAGGCTAATCAAATGTGGCTTATTTATCATTCTCTATTTTTTGGTTGAGTGAATGTCTTTTGATATATGTTTTGGAATATTTTTTTGGTATATATATGTATATCGATGTAAATATTACCATGAGCTATGTTATAAAGCTCCAATAAGTGGTCATATGGGTGTCATGTTTTTATGTTTTTCATGTTGGTTTGCTTTTCAGTGGGTTGACCATTGTAAATACTTCATCGAGCTACACTATATATATCCATGGTCAGTACATTTTTATTTTCAGTAGTCTTTTTGGTTGTAGGTGTCAATGAACACCGAGGATATTGTCCCCCTAAGGTGCAGGGTTTTGTAACATCCTCGGGTTAAAAATCCATGCAATAAATTTAATAAATGAAAAAAGTAATAACCAAGGTCATGGGACACTTATTCCAAGATGAATATTTGGAAAAACATCATAGTGGGTGTTCATTTAGTTTATTATGGCTAAGGGAAATTGGAAAAGAAAATGGAAAAGGCAATGAAAATGAAAAGAGGCATTAATTAACATTTTATTTATGAAAATAATGGATATTAGGATAAAAGGAAGGTGAAAGGTCATAGGGTGCATGTGAGGAGGAAAATAAAGGAAACATAATGAAAATTGAAGAAAATAGAGACCTCACTAATAAAAAGGCTTCTAAGGATCAGTTTGAAACCTTTTGTCAGTTTTAGCTTGGAGCTTTCTCTCATACTCTTGGACACTTAGAGAATTATTGGAGAACTCTAGCATTGGAGGAAGAAAGGCTAAGGAAGGACAAAGAAACAAAACGGAAGCAAAGATCAAGCAAGGAAGCACAAGATCTAGTGGCTACATCAAAATTACTTGTAGGCATTGAGTTGCATGTATGATTTCCTTACTAGTTTTGGCATGCATGGAAGGAAATCATACACCATAATTACTTGTAAGTACTTGTAGTACATGCATGCATGTATATGGTTCTCTTTCTATCATTGGCATGGGTCTTTCTAGGTGTGACAGTGGTTTTCTTCCTTGGATTGGCATTTCTAGATATCCATGGAGTGATGGGCTTTCTCTTATCTGGCTGAGCTAGACTATCAGATGGTTTCAAAATTGAGTAGTTGGGTGGCCTGAGGGGAGAAACACAATGCCTAGGAATCCCTGGATCGTTGAAGGTGGGATTGCGGTAAAGCCTGATTGTATATGCCCTCAATAGGCCTAGGAATCCTCAATGAGAGAATGTCAGGATATACGATAAATCCTAGAGGGTGGAGCCTCATTGGACCTAGGAATCATTGATCGGTGAATGGCAGGATATACAGTAAAGCCTAGAGGTGGAGATAGATAAATTCCTCATGGTTGAGGTCGAGAGATTTAGAGGCATCCATGCTTGTATAGGGATAGTGATCCCTAGACCATTATATGGTGGGATTTTGGTAAAGTCTAGTAGTGTATGTTTCTTCTTTGGTTAGTGGTAAAGCCTGATTGTATAGATGAGGGATTGAGCCTAGCAATCCATTGGTGGATTTTAGTAAAGCTTGAGGAATCCCTAATTGTTTTTTTGGAAGTGAAACATTCATGCTTGGAATATGGCACGAGGGTGATTGGCTCTAATCAATTTTTAGTTCAGCCCAATCTATGGTTAGGTGGTACATGGAAGTCCCTAGATTGGTTTACTTTTATATATGTTAATAAGAGCTACGTTTCTATTGTGTATTATCTGTAAATGTGCTTGTTATTATGTGACTATAATGGTTGTTATATCTTTGTCGATATTTTGGTTTTATGCTAGTTATAAGAACTGTTTATGATATACTTGAGTTATGGCTCTCATCATGTTTTAATTAATAATTTAGTGAATAATGAATGTATGACCTTGATAGGAATCTGGATTAGGGGCAAAAATTATCTCAAAGATAAAAGTGAATGGAATCATTCGAAACCTAAACGACTGCGTCCTTCTTGGAAAACATATCCCAATGCAACTTGTTTCATTCAAAACAGAGTTCGTATGAGGAAGATAGAGCCCATTGACCACTTTGCCAAACATAAGAAATTTTGAAAAAAATTGTACAGTCATTGCACGGTCAACAGTATGGACTACTAATGTGGCAGGTGACTATAAAAAGTCAAGGTTGGTTAATGGCTTATCTAGATTCACCAAGAGGCATGTTTTTATTGTTTTATGGGTGTGGTGATGTGGCAAGTTTTCATTGGTTGAAAGTGAACCAATGATGAGGAGGCAAGTGGCAAGCCCGGAGGCTGCCACGTGTCCCTCCCCAAAGGTTGGGTTATGGCGTAGTGTAAAATATTTATGGAGGTGCTAGGGTTCGATCCCGCGACCTCCTCTACATAGACCAAGTATTTTACTATCTTCGCTACTGTTGTGACTTAACCATGTTATGGGACCACTTAATGACAAAAGGTGACAGTTTTGTGTTTGGGGGTTAGTGTCGAGACCTGGCCCTAGACCCCAACCCCCTATGCACTACCCGCTAGCCTAACCACTGCATAATCGCCTTCAAAACTGCGGCACATGTGAACACAGCACAACAGTTATGGGAAACGAGTTTCCACAACTGCGAGCATAAACTGTGGGTTGCACTAACTATGACATGTGTCCACCGTCGTGGAGACCACCAGGGTTAACGCTAACGATTAGCCTAACCGTGTCAATTAAATGCGCGATAATTGCGTTCTAATCCTATATTATTACTAATTAACCCATAGTTAATCATTAATTAAACTGGAGTTTGATTCAACAGTGTTTTTGGTGGACCCTCCAAATTCAGTGAAAACTCAAAATTTAGTGGAGTTAACTAGTGTTCCTCTAGTTTTAGTGGAGGATTACTAGGAGAAATAGTTTTGGTTATAACTGCAACAAAATTCGATGAAATGGAGATCAAGAGATGATTTCGGTAGCTAATTTTGACATTCTGAACACAATGGAATAGGTTGCAGAGGTAGATAGGCACTTATGTACATTATTTTTCCATGTTCAAGTTTAAGGAAGCTTAGGGCCACCGGGAGAGGAGGTCAATCCCAGATAATATGTAGTCCAATTGCAAATCTTGGAGAGTCATCTTTGGGGTTTTTGGATGCTCTGAGCCCATTGAAGAAAGTTACAAGAGTTGTAGAGCATTGTAAATTGTACTTTTTTCCATTTTGAGCAAATATAGAGGCGCAAGCCATGGAAGTTGGACTAAGGAGATGTAGCCCAAGAGGGATGAAAAACATTGTGTTAAGTGTTTTTCTTGATGATTTTCTGTGAAATTACATGTTTTTGTTCAACACTTGTCTTTTATGCTATTATGCTCATGATTCTAACATAAAATTTTACATAAATTTACCTATTTCCAATCACAAACACCATAAGGGAACCTATGCACATGAAGCAATTCAGAAGCATTTGTTTATAAATATGAAGTTAAAATTAGCTCAAAAAAATAAAATTCAATAACGGATCAAGTTGTTATAAGAGAAAATGTTATTTTCTTGATTTCTTGAGTTTTGTGCAAGTAGGGTTTTAATGGTTGCATATTTGTGAAGCTTTTTGATGGATTATAACTGTGATGGTAGCTTCAACAAATTATGTTTCTAATCCCTCTTCCTTAGCAGGATTCTTTGATGAAGAGATGTTACAAGAGATTATTATTATGAGAGATATGGTGCAAGAGTTGTATGAAGATAGCAAGGAGAACACTATACTTCAAGAGAATTTGATGACCGTGAAGGAGGAGAAGTAAGAGATTCTTGAAAACATGCATGAGATGGAGATGCAACTCCATAATCTCAAGGAAACCCTAGTCATGTATGTGCATGAAAATGAGGTATGCAAATAAATTTTATCTTCAATTTCCTCTAAAAATGAATGTTTTGGTGCTTTTGAAAGACACACTAGAGGAATAGGATCCAAATTATTGATGAATATGGTCTATGAAGGTAAAGGCTTAGGGAAACATTCACAAGGCAGAGTTGAGTCAATTGTTGTTGAGGAAACGCCTAGGTACTTGGGTCTTGGTTAGGGAAAACATGACTAAGAATGCTCCAAATCCAAGGAGACACATGAAGGTGTTCCAAGCAGGACTTTCATTACATGTTCATTACCTCAAGCTTGTGAATTTTGTGTTCATAAGGAATGCAAAAGTTTTATATCCACTTTGCAAGAGGATGCTCATAAGCATGCAACTAGTGGAAATGGAAACCAAGAGGATGTTTAAATCTCTAAGGTCATTGAAACCATTGTTGAAATTCTGAAGCGAGCGACTACCTCATCAAATTCACCTCCTCAAGAAGGTGACAAAGGTGAATGTGCAAGGTATAAATCTTGCTTTAATCAAGTTTCCTTTTATTATGATAATCATGGTAACTCTTCACATAAAATTTGGAGATATTTTACATGTTCTCTTTGTGGTTTGAATAACCATACTGTTTCAAAGTGTTGAAAGAGGATAGCCATACACAAGACACTTTCAAAACAAAAGAGATAGAAAACCAAAGGTCTGTTGGATAATGGAGGCTATGTTGAAAATAAGTTTCAATTATTTTGCACTCATTGCCATAAGCAAGGTCATCTTGTAGACAAGTGTTGGAATTTCCATCCAACACATAATCCACGACAGTTGAAGAACGTGGAGAGAGATTTTAGAAAGAATGGAAATGATGATTCCATAATTGATGTGGTTCAAGACGATACACATGATGAAGTGCAACTGAAAGAAGCACCATCGAAATGGTTTGGAAAGAGATGGTTAGATTTCTTAACCAAATAAGGCCTTGCATTTCTTTTGATAATTGATGCAAATCTTGCCTTAGGGATGAATTCTCTAAGATTTTCATTTCCTTTTACATGCATTTCCTTGTTATTTAGATGCATTTCATTTCTCCTGAAAGTGCTGCATATTTCATGAAGCAAGATGTTGGAAAAGTAGAGTTATGTTGACTCACTTAGATGCAGCAAAGATGGAAATATGCAAATGAAAATTTGCATGCATGTTTCTTTCTTAAACTTTCATGTTATGCCAGGAAGGTGTTCCAAAGTGGTGTATGTTGACTCACTTTATTGTAGCAAATTTGGTCATTTAAGCTGTTTAAGTACTCGTACAGACCATTGGGATTCTTGTACTGGTCATTGTACTTGTGAAAGAGAATTGAGAATTGTTATACATGCATGAGAGTTTGTGTGTGAACACTGGAATTTTGAATAATTTCATTGTGCTTGAACATGCATGAGTGATTGACCTATGCTGGTCGATTGATTGTTAACATGTATATTATCAACATGAGAATGTTGATCTTTTGCACATGCATGACTGTCGACTTGTGTGGTTGATTGATTGTTACATGTATGTTATATGGACTTGGAAGAGTTGATTTTGTCTCCAAAGATGAAAGGGATATGTGACAAATTGTTTCATGAGAATGTGGAATTCTTGTTGTAAATCGTTAAGTTATTGTACATGCTTTCGATTGACTTGAAGGTTAGTTTCTTTGAAGAAGTATGTTTTGTCGAGTTGTGTTTAGCCAATAGTTTATACACCAAGATGGAAGAGTACATGGAGATGTTCACATGATGTGACATTTGTTTCTTTGAAGAAGCAAAAGGAAGAGGTCATCAAGTTATATTCTTGCATGAGTGTTTTTCAAACACCATTAACCTTGAAAGGTGTTTCTTGTGACAAGATGTCACAGGATTTTGAAAGGTCCATGCTTGAGAAAGAGGCTCATGATTAGTTTTCGTTCTCAAATCATGACATGAGCGACATGTTAATAATAGAGGATGATGGAATCGAGAAGCGAAAGTGGACAAAAAAACCCAAAAACAAATTGTAGCTATTATATGCGATTTGATGTGTTGATGCGAAGAAGCGAAAGAGATGGCCAATAAATTCTTCCATATGTGGAATTTAGAACCATGGAGATAAAATAATGGTCATTTCGTTTCTTGTTATTACTGATATTGGAACTCATTGTTGTAGTTCACTCATATGGGCTTAACTTGGAAAAGTGGTTTCTAAGGAGAAGCTTGCATCGAATGCATGTGTTGCAAAGGAGGAACATGATTCTTAGTGCGAATGCCATCAATCAACATTCCAAGCATTGAGGGATCACTTTGGTACAACAACACGTTTAATCAGCAAGCAACCAACAAGTGTTGGATTGGGCTAGCAACAAAAGGAGAACATTGGTTGAAGTGCTAAACCATTTGCAAGGGAAAGCATGTCAATGAACCCAAGTGGTTGTCATGAAGACTTTTCCAAGTAGAATTAGTTTATAGAACTTAGGAAGGAGAAGATTATTCAACTCTCATCAAATAACCAGTTTTTCTGGGACCAAAATCCTATCATTGGGAAGGAGTGATCAAAATCTGGATTAGGGGCAAAAATTAGCTCTAAACTCAAAGTGCTCGGAATTGTTTGAAACCTAAATGACTGCATCCACCTCAGTAGAATGATCCCAATGCAACTCTTTTCATTCAAAATGGAGTTTGAATGAGGAAGATAAAGCCAACTCACTGCTTTGCCAAATATAAGAAATTTTGAAAAAAAATGTATAGTGACTGCACAGTTAGTAGTATGGACTGCTTATGTGGTAGGTGACTATACAAAGTCAAATTTGTTTAATGGCCTATCCAGATTCGCCAAGTGGCATGTTTTTATTGGTTTACAGGTGCGGTGATGTGGCAAGTCTTCATTGGTTAAGAGCAGACCAAGGAGGAGGGGGAAAGAGGAAAACCCTGAGGCTGCCATGTGTCCCTCCCTAAAGGTCGAGTTATGGCGCAGTGTAAAATTTTTATGGAGGTGTCGGGGTTCAACCCCGCAATCTCCTCTAAATAGACCAAGTATTTTACTATTGTCACTACCGTTGGAACCATGTTATGGGACCACTTAATGATAAAGGGTGGAAATTTTGTGTTTGGGGGTTAGGGCCACATCTTAGCCCTAGCCTTGGTCACCACCTAATAGTGTAACTGTGAGCCTAGGATAGATCCCAACCCCCTCTGCACTACCCACCAACCTAACCACTGCATAACCACCTTCAAACTACAACACATGTGAACACACCACAACAGCTACAATAAACGACTTTCCACAACTGCCAGCATAAATAGTGAGTTACACTAACCATCACATGTGTCCACTGTCGTGGAGACCACCGAGGATAAGGCTATCAATTAGCCTAACTGTGTCAATTAAATGTGTGATAATTGCGTGCTAACCCAATATTATTGTTAATTAACCCGCAATCAATCATTAGTTGAATTGGAGTTTAAGTCTGCGGTGTTTTTGGTAGACCCTCCAAATTTTAGCAGAAACTCCAAATTTAGTGGAGTTAACTGGAGTTTCTCTAGTTTTAGTGGAGGATTACTAAGAGAAAATAGTTTTGGTCATAATTGCAGCAAAATTTGACCAAATGAAGATGAAGAAAAGGTGTTCCTAGCTTATTTCAACATTCTAAACATAATGGAATAGGTTGCAGATGTAAAGAGGCAATTCTGTATGTTCTTTTTCCACATTGAAGTTTAAGGAAGCCTAGGGCCACAAGGAGTGGAGGTCAAGCCCAAATCAGCTGTAGTCCAATTGTAGAGCTTGGAGATTCATATTTGGGGGTTTGGATGCTCTGAGTCCATTAAAGAAGGTTTCAAGAGCTATAAAGCATTGTAAACTGTACCTTTTTCCATTTTGAGAAAATACAGAAGCCTAAGCCATGGAAGCTGGACCAAGGAGATGTTGCCTGGGCGGTGAACTCCTTTATCAAAACATTGTGTTAAGTTTTTTGCTAGATTATTTGTTGTAAATTTACTTGTTGTTATTCAACACTTGTCCTTCATGCTATTCTTCTCATGATTCTAACATAAAACTTGACATAAATTTACCTGTTTCTAATCACAAACACCATAAGGGAACCTATGCACATGAAGAAATTGACAAGCATTTTTTTGTTAGATCTAAGACTTTTGTGATTCATAATTTAGAAAAGAGTCTTTCGGATTAATCCTTACAATGTGATTAATCTGAAAGACTGTTTTCTAAAGAATTTGTTTGGAAATCTAAAGTTGAAATTAGCACAAAAAAACTAGCATTCAACTACAAATCAGACCTAATAGATCATAATGTAGCTATTAGGAGAGGGCATCAAACCTTCTTAACAAATCTCAGATAAGTATGAAGTCCCTATGCTCACATGTGTTTATATGACATGTACATTACATGTTCATGGTGTGTTTGACGAAATGTCTGTCATGGCTAGGACTTGTTAGGTCAAGTGTTGTTTCAAAATTTTCTTTCGAGTCCTGGTTGTCTTGTTAGTTTTATTTTCATGAAGTTTTGGGCAGAATCCTGAGACATGGCCCTAAAAAAGTGGCTCAGAATTCAGGGTCGCTAGCACAGAACTACCTAAAAGAGGTCATAGTTGCATGGAGACCTTACTGAAGGATCAACTAGAGGGTGTTAGTGACATAGAAGGCTTTTGATGGGAGTGACTGGCGGTCTAATTCAACAAAAAATCAAGTTTTCTCAAGCGTTGGACACTTGGAGGGGTTGGTTGGCTCTTGAAGGTTTTGTAGCTCCTGAGGAAGGTCATTTTTGTTTTGTTTTATTGATTCCACCTCCTTAATTGTTATTGGGGAGTTGAATCATATCATAGTAATTCTTCATCACATGTTTACCCCGGTGGAATATTTAGCTTGGGTAAATGTGGGAGGAGGGTATTACACATTGTCTTAGGGAAATTTTCTCACCAACACCAATGCAATATATATATATCATAGGAAAATATTTTTTAGTTATATCATCACAAAGATATATAGTTATAAACATGGTTTACATTTCATAAACATCACATTTAAAAAGGTCCCAAACTTCAAATTTGAAAGGAGAGTTGAACATGTATAAACACGTAGATAACTTATATATACTGCAATAGTAACTATGGTGCATAATAGACAACCATAATAGGAAACAAGGTGATACCCTACTTTTTCAAATTTTTATAGACAGTGTAAATATATATTCCAAAATGACTCAAGATGAACCATTTAAAAGAAAATAAAAATAATATCTCCCTTACAAATTTACTAGTGAAATAATCTATATACTCTGAGCCAAATTTCATGTGGGTGGATGAAAGTTTTTGTTCCTTTTCCACACACACATTCCCTCCACACACCCATTATCCCACACATACCCCCTCTTTTACACATGCTTTATTCCACACAAATCCCTGACTCCACCCAACTCTTGTTCCACGAAACTAATTCCTTCACAAGGAAAATGTATAGCTTGTGCTTTATGGAAGAGCTATAATCATTATTGAACTTAAGATAATGCTATAATAATTGTTTATGTGCAAGAGCGCTATGAAGGTGAAGCTGATGTAACTATGCTTTTATTAATTTTTTCATTAAATAATGTGTTTATCTAGTAAATTGTGAATCAGATTCAAATGTTGAGAATGTTTTCAAAACTATAGTTCTGAATTTTTTTATTATATCTACCCTGTAAGTTATAGGTGGACAAAACCGATAATCCAGATAATTGCACAAGATTTAGATTTTACAAGATTTAAATTTAGGTGTAGTGGTATGTATACTTAGATTAAGTGTGATAGTATGGAAATTAAATTATATTATTTAATTTAATTAATCAAATTAGTATACTTACTTGAACCACCACTACCCTCGAGTGTTGAAGAACTCAAGCGGTGAAAAGCCAACCAAAGAGAATATGATGATATGTTTTTAAATGAGAAACATATTTTATGAATAGTAATACTATTATAATGGTATAATGACTTTTTAAAATTAAATAAATAATTAACATATAGGTAATATCTACAAAGAAACTAGTCTCTCTCTTTAGACCATAATTTGTAAATTTGATTTGAAATTAACTTAGAAGGGAAAAACTATGTTACAATTTGTTCAATTAATCATAAAAATTCAAAATTGGGAAGAAGCTTAGTACTAAATTTGAGTTGGTTCGCCTTGAAATGTAGTAGTAAATTTGATCAAAGTTCTTAAGGGTATTTTCTTCGATTTTTGGTAGAGGATAAAGATCCAAGAGAGGCTCATTCTACAACTTTTATTTTTTTGTAATCTTCTTATGGCTACATCTTCATCATGTTCGTCTTCTCACCTCGATCAGGGGGGGTAGCACAAGATTTGAACCCAAGACATCCAGTTAGGTGGGACTTCATTTCCACGGCCATTTCCCATTGAGCTACCCCAAGCGGATGACTCATTCTAAATATGAGGATGATGTGTAAGTTTTT